>JAFIRS010000898.1:370000-505685 GCA_018342105.1 Gonioctena quinquepunctata | reverse complement strand
GCCGATATTTTATCTCAATGTAAAAAAAGGCCCCCGGGGTATCCGGTCGCAAATAAACAACTGATAAAAAGTGCTGACGTAGAAAATTTTCCCCCAAAAATTTTCGGTTGAGTCTAGCCCACATCGCTGGCTCCCCCCTTTTTTCCCAAAAAATTCCGCCCACACGATCACGTGACACTTCCTCCCAACCAATGCCGTTGACGGATATTGGTTGACCCCCTTTTTTTCAATATGCTGCTCGGTATTGGATAACGGCCGGCTATCACCACGCCCAGGGCCCTTTAAACAGCTCCCCCCCTCCCACCTCAATCACACACTCCCATACACAACCCCCCAAAACCACCAATCACAGGCCCCAAACCCCCCCCCCCCTACCCAAAACCCCAACCCCCCCCCCTCTCACCGCCATTTTTTTTCACAAACCCTCCCACAACGAACCGCTCTGACCGCCACCATCATCCCTACCCCCCCCAAAAAAAACCCCCCCAAAAACCCCGCTCCCCAAAAACCCCCCCCCAAAAGGGGGGGTTGGGGTCTTCCCGGCATAGATATCTACTATAACGCACCTTCTGAAAGTTTTTAAAAAAACATTTCGCCATCATATGAAGTGAGGTTGAAAGACCCTAAAGAAAATTCTGCTTTTTCGTTTTTTTTTTTCTCATTTTCCCCAAAAATGAAAATAGTTGAGGGCTTTAAAAAAATTGTTCAAATCATCAGACCATCTAATTAATGTTTGTATAAATTTCTTTTTTTCCCCCTTTTTTGAAATGAATTGTTATCTCCCCTAGTGAACAAACTTAAAATAAAAGTTCTCTTCCCCCCCGATGAAGTTCAAATGTTCTTGATTGGAAACGTCTTCAATATATTATTCATCTTTTTGACCATTTATGAACTGTCCTTCAAGAAAAGGTATTTCCAAAAAATTTAAAATTTTTTAAAAAAAGCCCACTATTCCAAAAAAAAAATTGGGCCCTTTATCCTTCAAAAAAACTATCACAAACTTTTTTTTCCCCAAAAATTTTTTAAATGTCTACTTTCACTGCTGTGGGCATTCTACTGAAAATTCTGGAGTGTGAATGTTGGAAAATTTTTGGGTTCAACTCTCATGAAACTTTATCTGAAAAGGGTTTTAACACGGGGTCCAAAATAAATTTGAATGAAAAAAATTTCTCAAACCCCCCCAAATGTAAATTTTTGGGACTCACGCTAAATGACTGTCTGAAATAGAAGAGTCACCAATACCAAAATTTTTCAAAAAAAAAAGTTTTACGGGTTTTTTTTATTTATAACTCGATAGTACTTGGGTTTGGGTTTCCCCAAAAAACCCCTTTGTTTTTATTTTTTGATTAATATCAATGAGCTGACTATGATAAAAAATAAATATTGGAATTAAAAATATTTTGGTACTTTTTTTAATAATTCCAATATTTGTTTTTAGATCATAGTCAGCTCTTTTTATATTAAAACAAAAAATAATTCAAATTAAATTAAACAGACAATTTAAGTAAACAAGTAAGAACAATGATGCAAATTTTTCCCAAAAAATTTTTACCCATAAAGGTTTTTACATCTTTGCTATCACTATCACCCACGGGGGAAAATGTTGGTTTTAAAAAAGATAGTAAATTTTTTCCCACGTTTCACCCAGAAAAATACAACGGTATCATCAGCACAACACCATCCCCTTCCCCAATGGAATATCAGTCGGTCCCCCGTGCTCTGTGTAAGCCAAACTCAAAAAAAACACTACAAGTATTGATTTTGGTCATATGTTGTTGACCTGATGAAGACATTTGAACACAACACCTCCGACACCATAACTGCTCAAGAATCAAAAATCAAAAAAATTTGTCGAAAAAATTTGAAGATCGAGAAAAACTTTTTGGGCATTTTTTTTGACTTTGATAATAGCGTGTAGTACTAAACAAAAAGGAAATCCAATTTGGGTTTTTTGGGCAGAGTGTTATTGAAGTTAAAAAATTAAAAAGTCTTTTTTTTAAAAGGGGGTTTTTCAAATATTTTTTTTAAAAAATTTTTTTTAACACTGATTGGAAAAAAAAAATTTTTTTTATCACCACTTCGTAGATGGAAATAAGACAGTTTTTAAACACTCAGGAAACATATCCTGATTTGAATATAAGGTTTATTATATGGGGGAACGCATTACTTATGTAGTTGTGGTACGTTTTATGATTTTAGTTTGTATTCCTCTAACCAAGAGCAATAATTTTTTAGTGAATTTACATGTTTAGTAATTTCATTTGTATCAAAAAAATTTTTTTGGGAAAAATAGAGCTTAATGATTTATAATTTATTTTTAAAAATTAATGAAAAAATTTTTACAATTTTCCCCGTCTTTTTGCTTTTGGTTAGAAATGGTTTGTTATTATCATCTGTAATTTTAACTCCCCAGAATAACCCCTTTTTTTATTAACTGCATCTGATAATTTTACGGAATTTTAAAAAAAAATGTTGACGGTATTTATTTGTTTTTTTTATTATATTTAAAAAATTTTTCTTATTGAAAATTTTGTTTAAATTTTTCCCCATAATTTATGTAGTTTTTTGTTTTCTACAGTTTTAAAATTTTTTAAAAAGTAGTTTTTCATTTAATCACGATCTTCATTTCTGCAAAAGACCTATGGTAATCCACGGTTTGGGGTTTTCTTTTTTTTACAGTAAATTGCCCCATGTTCTAAAATTTTTTTCCCAAACATTTTAACTTTGTTGGTAAAATAGAAAATGTAACCACAGTTTTCAGTCATTCGTTTCAAAAAACCCCCTTACTTTTAAAATGGGTTTTAAAAAATTTTTATGATGAAATGTTGGAAATACTTTGAATTGCTTATTTTCCTTCAGAATGTTTCCCCACATGAAAAATAAATCATTACGGTTGTCCTTTTATCATTTTAAAAATTTTAAAGAACCCTCGTTGAAATAACTTGTCTTAAAAATTTTTCCAAAAAAATGACCCCGACATAGCCGGGTTATGATATTTGGGGGTTGGCCCCTTGATTGCATTGCGAACCCAAAAAAAATTTAAAAAGGGAAAAATATTGGTTGACTTCGTTTTTCCTTTTTTAATATATTAATATCATAAACCCCAAAAAAAGGGGGTCAATCTGTTTTTTTTTTTTTTTTTCTGAATAATAAACACCCAAAAACATAATCTTTTAAAAAAAAAATTATTTTGTTATTGGAAGTTGGTCTGTAACCACAATTAATTTCATAGCTAATGTCATGGATATTAGAACAATTTTGACATAAAAAAACCCATGGATATGTTAATACTTTGGTTCATAACTATGGATCAATATTTTTTTAAATAAATAACTGTGCCATAATTTTATCAAAGTTTGCATCGTTATAGTAAATATTGAAGTTGTAAATTTTAAAAAGATTAATATTCTCGATAGAGCAACCTTAAGTCAGTATAATAATATCACAATTTTTAAATCGTAAGTAATGAACTAATATCAAGACTACATTTTTTTTTCATATTGAATAGTTGGGAAAACTATTATTATGCTCATATTGAATCAAGAATCGATATGGGTTTCCCTTTTGGTGAAGCTCCCATAGCCCAAATGATTTATTGAAAAAAAAAATGGTGAATTTTAGCAGGTGTTGATCACAGAACCTTCTACAGGAGTCCATACAAACGTTTTGAAATTATAATTTTTCCGTTTTTTAATTTTTGAAATGTGTTTTTTTTTATACAACAATGAATCAAATATTATAAACCCTTTGCCATCACCTAAATACGAGAAATCGTTATGTTTTCCATAAACCCCTTTACAAATATAATATAACGGCTAACCACCTTCTTTTGGGACAAAACTTTTTTACAAACTGCCTGAATCATTGAGAACTCCTTTCAAAATTCAAGTTTCTAGAAGCACCCTAAAAGGGTTTTTTTTACCATAGTTTTATAAGGTTGACGAGTTTTTCAACTGGATTTTACCCACGATATGTTGTATGCTCACGACATTTTTTTAAATGTTTTTATGTACGTTTTAATAATTTCATTATTATTTAATGTACCTATAATAATCTTCTGTTCCATCCATTTACTTATCCTATAAGTTTGTGAGTCCAATAGGATTATTAAGGTAATTTTAATTTTCTGATTTGAATTGATTCAACACTTATTTGAATACCTTCTTTAAAAAACCATCGTTTTTTGTTGAAACTTGCGGAAATACCCTTTCAAAATGAATACTGCTGGAAAATTGATAAAATCCACATGCGGTTTTTCAAATTTAAAAAGGGAAAATTTTCAATTTCTAGGTACTCCAGCAAAAAAATTCACAAACGAGAAGTGCATGGAGATGTTCAAGTGTTACTTTACAATCATGAAAAAAATGAATTTGGAAAACCAAGACATTCGCTTGTTCATTTTGTCGAATAACATTCTGGCACAAACAAACCTTAAAACACGTACATTTTATGAGGTAAAAAAAAAAATGAATACGGTATCTAACAGAATTGGTTGTTGGAAAGAGTCGAAAAACATTGAAGGTATAGATGGTGTTGGGTGCAGTCTTCAATAAATGTATCCATAGATATCCTGAAAGTAACCATGAGGAGTTTCAAAATGACTTCAAGAAGTCCAAAATTAATCGTTTCACCTCCCAAATAGTAAACAACTTAAGTTGTTATTCAGTTGATGGAAACTACGAAATCTGGGGTGGAATTTGAAGAAGGAACGAATCAAACCATGATCAACATATAAGAATTTGTACTTAGTTTTTTTACCTGAAATATATGATTATTGTTCATATATGCCCAAACAACTGACGTGAGCATGACATCATGAATAAATGTGCCATTTTCCATGTCCAGGCTTGATAATCATTATTCTCAAAATTTCAGTGAAGCCTTACATTTGCAAAACTGTTCGAAAGGTTACCAAACGAGAAGGTCTTTATACGCATCAAAAGTGGGAAAAGTGGAAAGCCAGCCATGTTCAAATGTCCCAGGGAAGGATGTAGCTATAGAACGAAAAAGGAAAGGAAATTTGAAAACTCACTTTACTACATATTGTTTGAAGCTCAAATTTTTAGAGAGTAGACTTTGGTTGAGGACAATCAGGTTCGAGTGAATCGCTTCAAAAGAGAAACATTTAAAAAATGAAGCGGTTCAACATTATTCAACTCACGAACCCCCCGATCTTCCCTTCCTAGCAACGTGCCTATTCGTATATTGATGGAAATAAATGTTACTTCGTGACGATTTTCTTTACATGTCCTCGGGGATCTAAATATTAATCCACAGTTCCTGAATAATAGAACACGTCGTACTATATAACTCAAAAATTTTATTTTCAGAATTGTTCTTAAACATACTGTAGCAATGGTAATCATCCAAACATGAATTTTCAGAAGTGCATTTCCTCAAGAATATGTTCACGGTGGAGACATTTTGTGTATCTGCTTGCTATAATTCTCCCATAATGTTAATAATTGGAAAATCAAATTTTATCTGTTCTCTACCGAGTCTATACTTCTTATGCCACCAATCAACGAACATTATTGTATATCAATTTCCTTCCATATCACGCTCACATGATATTCTTTCAAAAACCTCATAGGGTCTTGAGAAATAAAAAATTTAAATTTTCTATGAAATTACCTTTCTATTATGTGTCACAGATGTCTGTCATGTAATGCTGTTTTCAACATTATTGAACGTTCGAATCACAAGTAATACAGAAAGAATACTCTCATGGTTTGTATCCTAAGTCCAAGAAATTACCCCATTTTAACAGCAAACTCTGGTTCAGGAAGTCAAAATACGATTTTAGTATGAGACAACTGGGCCGAGATATACTAATCACAATAAGATTAATCGCTTTCGATAAATGTACCATTCGTCTCAATCCATCAAAATTCGTGAAGATATAAACAATTCACAAGTGAATTCAATTTCAGCACCAGAGCCACTATAACCTCTTTTTATTATCTTTCAAAGTTATAAAATAATCCTTCATAGAAAGGTGGCAAGGGCCGTGGTTCAATAAGTAACATTATTAGAATTTCCAAAAATATATATTACCTAAAAAATTAAGTTGGAATTTGGACGCAATCTACAGTTGAAAATACTCTACCAAACTTATTCTCTATCAATTTCTGTAGATAAACTCACTCTACAAGGAACATTATCCAAATCACACAATGAAATTCAGAAGCTTTGAAATTACACTCAAATTCCTGGTTCATAATAAACACATATCATATACAGTGCTGTCCATAATTACGGAATAAATTCATTTTTAGCGTCATTATGTATTTGTTTGAAAAAACCTGAAACAGGTCGATTTTTATTGTCAGTTTGACAATTCACAGTATGAAAATATTACCTCCTTCTTGCACCCCCTCTGAATTATGAGCACGCGCTCAAAAAATTCAAATGAGAAGGGGGGACGTGTGGCACCTTGTTCCAAAGGGATTTCCCTTCTCTGTTCAGAAATATTAAGTTCCTCAATTTTGTTTCAATCATAAATGAGAAAATTTATTTTGGAAATGTTAAATTTTGATACTTTACGTAGAATGAAGGAAATAATGTCTCATAATGTTTCGAAAGTATTCTTCAATTCATTTTACAATTCAATTGAATGTTCAAAATGACCACCATTCACTTCTTGACCATAAGCAAGTCGATCTTGGAATTCTCGTACAACATTTTGTAGGACCTCAGGGGTTTTGTTGTTAATTTCTTCCGTTATCCTAACTTTTAATTCTGCAATATTGTCTGGTCTATTGGAATATTCATTTGATTTCAAATAACTCCATAAATAGTAATCGAGAGGAG
The DNA here is from genome assembly GCA_018342105.1 of Gonioctena quinquepunctata. Taxonomy (NCBI): domain Eukaryota; kingdom Metazoa; phylum Arthropoda; class Insecta; order Coleoptera; family Chrysomelidae; genus Gonioctena; species Gonioctena quinquepunctata. Next base: position 498,872 of record JAFIRS010000898.1, on the reverse strand, counting down.
TCAAATCGTGGGATCTAGGCGGCCATTCAATCGTTCCACGTCTTCCAATCCACCTATTGGGAAAAACTTCGTTCAAATAATCTCTAACAATACGTTTGTAATGCGGTGGAGCTCCGTCTTGTTGGTCTATCTATTGCATTTGGATCATTAACATCAAGAAAAAGTCTTTTTGATGTAGGCTGTTAAAAGTTCATAAAAAAATCTAGATAAACCTCATCATTAACTGTGCCTCCAAAAAATACGGGACAATAATTTTGTTGTTAATGATACCAGCCCAAACGTTAACTTCTTTAGGATATTGTGTGTGAGCCTCACACATCCAATGAGTATTTTCTCTGCTCCAATATCTACAGTTTTGTCTATCAACCGTTCCATTTGAATGAAAAGTAGCTGGATTAGAAAAATAAGGAATGAAAATAGCTTTCGAACAAGGGGCCACACGATCCCCCCTCTCATTTGAAATTTTTGAGGGGGTGCTCATAATTTAGAGGGCGTGCAAGAAGGGGGTAATATGTTCATACTGGAAATTGTAAAATTTACAATAAAAATCGATGTGTTTCAGGTTTTTCTAAGTACATAATAACGTTAAAAATGAATTTATTCCATACCCATGGCGCACTGTAGTTCATCACGGCGACATGCACCGGCAACACCAAGTATTAAGGCAACATAAAAAGTTAACAATACATAAATATCTAGGTAATTTTAAAATTCTTACATTTTGAACGTACCTTATTCATTAAGTATACCGGGTAATTCTCTAAGGTGGCTCGCCCCTATAACTTTATTATTGACGATAAAAAAACGGAATTTGGGGTTGTGTACTATAGTTCAATTTGAATTTTCTGACATATTTACTTGCTTTGCTGCATACAACACCTCACTTGTCAATATTTGACAATCAAAGTCATTTTTATTCCAATTTTTATTTTTCGATCTAGAATGCCATGGATCGTGTAAATCGCTCCATTCTAGATCGAATAACATGGGAAAAATACGACTTTGAGGCTTATAACTTCACAGTCGTTTTAAGATTCATTGAAAAGTCGCAAATATGAATTTTTCCAGTTAACTTGATTTTTTCAAATGGAAAGGGGGTGGCTCGTCGACTTTTTGTGAAAGATCATTTTCTTACTAATAATTTGATACCACACACTTTCACTTTATTTTCACTATTTTTCTGAATAATTGCAAGAAGCGATCATACCACTGCGGAACAGCTAATCAATGTAGGGCGCGCAACAATCGAAAAAGTTTAACTTTGGCGTGATCAAGGAGGAGGTCATTTTGAAAATTCAGAGCATTAATGGACTAATCTGCGACTTTAAAATAATTCTCAAAACGACTGTGAAGTCATAAGCCTCAAAGTTGTATTTTTCCCATGTTACTTGATCAAGAATGAAGCGATTTACACGATCCATGGCATTCTAGATCGAAAAATAAAAATTGAAATAAAAATTACTTCATATGTCGAATATTGACAGGTGAGGTGTTATTGAATTGAGAAAGTCATTCTCGATCGAAATAAGTAAAAATATATAGGATGTCCCATTTAGAAATCCAAAGTTGGGGTCATTTCTGGTCAAACCGGAAATACGGCAAAGCAAGTAAATATGTCAAAAAATGTGAATTCAACTATAATACACAACCCCCAAATCTAGTTGTTCTATCTTCAATAATAAAAAAGTTATATGGGTGAGCCACCTTGGAGAATCACCCGGTATATAATTTGGTGCTTGAGTAATAAACGTTTCAATTTGTTCATCCGACAATACTTTTGACTCCTTTGGTTTATATTTGTCACTTTGACGTTTCAGGAAAGCACATAATTTCGAATATTTTGTAATATCAATATATTTTTTTGTACTAAGTGTAGCTCTCACCATGGAGTAATTTGACCATAACGTAGATGCCTCCAACTTTATAGATGAATCGGAAAAGTATGCAATCATGATATTTCCAGATCAGGAGGTTTGTAAGCGTATTCATATTCTGCCTTGGATTTATTTGTTAAGATGACATTTTCAACAGCATTTACCAATTTTGGTGGTGTCCCGCACACCTACACATCATTATCACTGTCCATTTTGAGTATTTTTTGGCGATAAGTAGGTATTAAACCGAAAAAAGTAGTGAATCTCTGCCTTTTGTCACAACAATAAACAAACAGTGATTGTCAAGGAAACGAATTCATAGGCAATAAGATGGTAATGAAAAATTGTTATGTATTTATAAAAATTCCTTAATTTATGATAATGTTGATTGCGATTTCAGAAAAAATAATATTTGTACCTCGTAGTAAAAGCCCATTCCCAGACTTCAATGCTTAACGCCTCGGCCAACAATTTACATTGTCCTCCGGAAATGTATTGCTTTTACTACTAGATACACAATGTACTATTGATGGAAAAATATTTCAATTTAAAACCCAAAATCTCTTACAGTGGGAAAAGTCATAGTATGTCAATGTAGGATTAACTCTCTAACTTGAATCACCTCAATATGTTTTCCTAAGATTTATATTCATCGTGTTTCAAACAATGTAATTTCTTTGACCAAATGGTAAACATTATTTATCTTGATTACACCATAGAAAACTAACCCATTTCTAAATGAAGTTCTACAATCATCATCTCTCAATGGCAAAAAATATGTTTCACTATGTCCTTCGTTTCCAGATAATATTTGTCCAAACTGTGGGAAAATCTACAGAAACAAACATTCGCTTGTCGACATCTGAGGGTTGAATGTCACAAGTCTCAAGATTCTCATCCGATACTGCCATTTTCAAACCAAATACAGCTATTCCTTAACGGGACAATGAACAGAAAACATCAGGGAAATACCAAGAGTTGAAAAGTTCAACAAAATGAGAGCTATGCCAAAGATGAAGGTACCATTTCATGTGAATCTGAAATAAAAAGGAAATTCCATTCTGTATTGGAAAAAAATCAATGATTTCAATTTTGTTTTAAATGATACCAACTAGTTCAAGAGAAAGTCAGGCAATGATACAAGTGATAGATAGAAAGTATTAAATGAGTGAATTGGACTTGTTTTGACTTATTGAATCATTTTTTAGGACATACCTATTTCATACTTTCTGGGAGTATGAAATATCGCATTTTTTCTCAGACCATAGACCCCATAATGATATTCGAGCTGAATTTCAGAAATACAGTATATGATATTTCACTACAAACAACGCACGACTATCAGGAATCTCCATGTTTTTTAAAAACTATGTATATAATAAATTTAAAAAAAACCAAGTCAGTTCCAGCTAAAAATTATATTTCCAACTTCATTTATACATTGAGATTTTTTTTTAAATTTGAATAAATACGTTGCACGCGAGAACGGCCATGTTTAACGCCATGTGAGATCACAAGTCATGATTTGCCATTGGCCAGTGTCAACGTCAGCGTAGATTTCTGTTTGAAGTTCAGTTGAAGATAATTATTTTGTTGGTTTCCGACTGTATTTTGGCAAAAATAAGTCAATATACATATTATTCATAAAGTTTGATGAGTAACGCCTCATCGCTATCAATAGATACCGGATTTCTTCAGGGAAAATCAGACAACCTGCCGAAAATCGACTCTCTGTCCGTGTCGCCCAACAACCCCAATTCTGCTGGAGCAAACATGCGAAATATAAAATTTTTTCTAAAAAAACTGAAGTTAATAAATATTATTTTTGGATACATAACTCAGGGTTTCCACCCATTCACTACTCCAGAATTCAGTGACTTTTCCAGTATTTGAATTTTTTGAAAATAAACACCAACAATATAATATTTTTGGTGAAGGTGGCGTAAATGGGGACAATGGTATTCCGATTAAACTTCCACAGATACTTCAAAACATGATGAAATCACCTCAGCTATCGAAAATTTGGCGCGGAAAAAGTAATTTTGAGAAATGTGGCCCTTTAAAGTTGAATAAAATGCCCATGGAAATGTCACTTTATAAAGACGATCCTGGAGAATCTTACTTGTTTTATTTTCCAGCAAAACAATGACTGGCCACTATTCCACTTAATTATATCAATGCATTGATTCAAACACCATTACACTTTTAAGATTTGAAAAAAGTTTTCCGGCACTCCAAACGTCAATTTCATTACTCTTGGCTCTAACTATATAACTTTCAACGAAAACGAATGAAAAACTAGTGGCAATGACTTCTGTGGAGCTCTGTTAGTTACAGTGTTGCCACATGAGTTGGCATTGACCACACTAAGTATAGAATATTTAACGAAAAAAGCAGAAAGTTAAAATTTCCTGCCCGATTAATATTACTCTGCGACCCTACTTTGTTTTCCGGTGGGGTTTGGTTTCGACTCTGGTCCGTTTGAATGTTCTTTCCCTAAAGAATATTAATAATTAGGGTACTATTCACAATTATATAACGAGTTTGTTAGTTATGTCTTGACATTGCGGCTCTGGAAAAGTGTCCAAATAATCCTTGTTATCTTCATCACTGAATAACTTTGTCTGTCAGCCTCTCTTCCATGAGCTGAAGAAGCTCTTCATCGGTTATGGGTCTGTTTCTTTCTGTTCATTTTAGATAAATCCTCAAGATTATACAATATTTAGTAGTAGTTCATGTTGGTCAATTACAAGTACCTTATTTCAGAGAACTATTATCAAAAACGTATATTTTTTGTAATGGTCTTTATTAATTTATAAAATAGCACTATTTCACTGTACCAGAAAATGAATTCCACGCCATTTGACAATCTGATCATATAGAAAATGAATCTGTCATACAGTATTCTACCGGCTGATCTATTTTAAGCTTCGCCTAAAACTGTATTTTTGGTACCTATGCTACTGAGTCATAGATGGCAACACTCCAGTTCCAGTGAAATAGACATTCCTAATATTCAGTAATGGATAAAAACCAACCAAGTAGATACAAAAAGTTGCGGAAACCAACGCACTAAATCAACCATGAGTGAAGGGGTTATAAAGTGATCTTGTGCAAGGAAGTATTCTCCTACTTTTAAAAATAATTGGATTGCGTTCAACTTGGATATCAATTTTGGCCAAGTTAAGATAGGTTACGTTGAAAAATTATTAAGTTACATTTCCTTCCAATAAAAAAATGATAATTGCGTTTCACTTGGATAGCGAAGTAAGCCAAGTTAGGTTAGGTTGTATTCTGGTGTGTCTCGTTTACCATAAAATCGAACTCAGTCACGTGGTTGTGATATTAACTCATTTCAACCAGTTTTTTTGACATCAATTCCCTAACTGATAAACGTCCACCTGTTCATATTTGCGAAACATATTTTTTTATTTGGGCCTGACTTCGTAGACAGTTCATATAGTTAAAGTAAATCTCCTTATTCTAGGAAACAAATTGGCAACGTTGCATTATCTGCTTCCAAACTATTTCTCAGTTCAAGTTGGCTGTCATTTGTCAAACTTGTTATTTATTCTGTCAGTTCAGTAGTGTATAAGTTTGAAATTCATGCTTTTTATTTGGTATAAAAAATTCTAGTTGATATAATTTCAGTGACTGAAGTGTTACAAATACATAATTTCCAGTGTTTACATTTGAATCGGATTGAAACGCAAAATGCCAAATCTAAAGGAATGTATCCCTGAATTGGGTAAGTTCATCCTATGACATTTTGTTGACAAAAAAAGGGCTTTCCGCACCAAATTTTCGATAGCTGATATGATTTTATCATGTTTCAAAGCATCTGTGAAAGTTTCATCTATATACTCGTTGTCCTCATTTAGGCCACCTTTTCAATATTTTTAATTGTACATATAATCAAAAATTCAAAATTTCAAAGTTAGGTAATTGTTAATTCAAAATCCAATTTGTAAAAAACTCTTTTCAGTTTGATGAATAATACAAAGTTGCCTTCAAAAAATTTGCTGAAATCGATCACACAGATGAAATTCCTTGATCGATTTTTATAAATTTCCTTGACTTTTTCGTGGCCATTTTAAATTCCCTGACTGTTTCCCGCTCAACAGGTCTGTGGGAACTCTGAATAACTACATGTTTATAAATTATTGTCCAACTTGTCTTTGATATAGATAGGTAAAGGTGGATTTAGTCAATTTTTTTTTTGCAATAGTATCAGCAATAGCGATAACGTTAGGAGTTGAAACTGTTGGATGAAATGGTTTCATTCAGTCAACTATTTTAATTTTACCCATAACAATAACTTCAAGAAGGCGACCTTGAATATTCCAACTTTCAGAATTCGCATGGGCAATGTATGTCATGACAACTGACAGATACGAATACATGTTCCATAGTTCCATGTCAATTTTCTCTTCAATAACAATCAAACTGCTGAGATATACTTGCAATGCAGTCAATCCTTACCTTTTGTTCACTACATGATTGCAATTTAGACAAAACTCATTTCGAATGGAAAATAGTCAAATGAATTATATTTACCAGAACACAGAACTGAGCGAACTGTCACTTGTCATACCTGTCCTGTCATTCTTGAAGTTATTGCTAAAACTAAATTCGTTGTATAAAATGGGTTCAGTATATAATTATTCTCACGATTCTTATAACTATTGCTATTTGATAGTTGACTGAACCCACCTCAAGTATTGTATAAAAATATAATATAATGCAGCTTCATCTTAAATATTACAGCATTCTAATCATAACATTTCAAAGTTGAGTGCACATCAAATTTAGCTACATAAACTACAAGAAAAGCTATTTTTTTTTCAATGGGAATAGGTATGGTATAATGCTTTCTATAATTTTTAAAGTTAGTTTTGTTCATTTTCATTTCGTTAAAAACTTTTACTTTATAATATGCTATCGCGACGCACCGTGTTTTTTGCGCTTGCCCGCTCTTGGCATATGGCACCCAGTCCACTAAAAATACACCCCGCTTCAAGAGGCTAGTCGCAAACAGCGCCAGAGCGTCAAAAATGAGACCATGAAGTCAACGCTACCGGCGTTGCCGTTGATCGGCAAAACGTGTAATTGGGGTGAGGTAAACAAGTCCTTGATCATGATCATGATATTTAAGTTGATTGCTACGTTTTCAGTGTATAATGTTGCTATCCAAAATGGTCTTGAAACTGTTGGTTATGGTAGTGGAAAAACAAAACTCTGGGCAACAAACACTACAATTTTTTGCTTGAAGTGAAAAATATGAGTTGCGACAACTGACACATAACAACAACATGTACAATAGATTTACAATTTATTCAGGAACATACTACTTCAGTTACCAACCTAATAGCATTGTCTAAAGATACATAGTCAGTCAATCTCTATGGAAAAAGTATTGGATGCAATTTGCGATCGCCATCTATTAAACTTTCAGGGAAACTGTGAAAATTGTATTCCGTAAAGTGGCGGCACCACCGGATGGCAAACAAAAGTGAACTTCTGTTTCATTTTAGAAAAAGAGAATCGGTAACAAAATATAATTCTTGCTAATAATCTTGAAATTATGAAAAGTTGTGTTATCCAGTATCTCATATTTGACATGTGACGTTTATTTGTCGGATAATAAATAAATCTAATGATAAATTTGAATTCATGGGAGAATGGACAATTATTATCATCAGATGCAAATCTTCTGACTTAAATGAAAATATATATAATTGGAAAAATGTGCCTTTGATTTGAGATATTTTTTAATTTCTATTAGTGATGAGGTTAAGTGGTTTTGAAAGGTCAATAGCCTTTTGATTCCACTTTTTTTTTTCGTGCTCGGTTACAGAATTTGAATAAGTCGATAAAATAAAAAATATCAAGAATAAATGCAGCACACTAGAATCGATGTACCTACCCACCACATATTGTAAAATTGTGCACGTCAGTATTTTGACTTTCCTGGTCGAAGGATCCTGCTCAAAAATTAAGGAAAGAGATCTATCTGGGAATTGTTTTAGAGGAAGTCTTCCTGATTAAAAGTTACCATTACGCTAAAGTCCAATAACCAATAGTTTCGGAGATATTGGCCAATGATACTGAAAAATAAATATTTATATTTGGGTAAGAGTGTCGCATTTCTGTTTTGTTCACGGAACCTTTGCTATTGCGCTATGCAAGTTGTTCCATGTAGACAACCCTATTTGAATATTTCAATATAGGTAATTTGAAAATATTTCTGGAGTAGGTAATTTATTTCGTAACTTTTAAGCTATATAAAATACACAACAGGTTTCTCCCTCCTTTATTGAAGGGAGTACTTGAATAAATACACTCTTGTTACAGTTTAACCTATTGGAGACCTGTGGTACTATTGCGCTGGCTGATTAGAACCTTTAGAACGCTATGAAGAAAGTTAGATGTACCGAATTTCAGATTCATGGTGCGCATATCCCAAGTACCATAATATGGATGCAATACGACTGCAATATCTCAGAAACTATTGATTATTGGACTTTAGCATAATGGTAGCTTTTAATCAGGACAAATTCTTCTGAACAATATGAAAAATTCAAAGCAACTTAGAAGCACTAGAGCACTTTTCCATAACGTTTGAGCAGGGTCCTTTGACGAGATAATTTTTCTAGGTGAACTGCTGTTGTAAAACCTCTTCAAAAAGGCAATAAGCTAGATATATGAATTTTGAACCAATCAGTGAAGTATTTATCAAACATTTTGAAATATCAATGACTAAACAATTAGTATCCCTTTTGGTTACTGAATGTTTTCCAATCTTTAGTATGATTATTTGAATAATTTTGTGCATTCCACCAAAAAAAAAAGGGAGATCTATCCTATGGGATTATCGTGAATTCATCTGAGGCCTTCGACTGTAAGGATAATATTTTATTAGGGAAACTTAATATGGAATTTGTGGAAATTCTTATGACAGGTTTGAGTCATATTCGAAAAAAAAAATCATAAGTAGAACTCGAAAGAAACGATAGAAAGATCCATTGCCTTGAGAAAGTCTATGGGAGTCCCATCATAGGGTAGTATTCTTGGTCTAATTTTGTTTATTATATTTATTAACATAAATAAAAATATTACAGATATATCATATAGACAAGCTTTGCACTAAACTATCTAGAGTATCATATGCCATAAGAGTTATCAAAAAGTGTTGATCCTGAAATACTGATAACTGAGAATAGTCATTTGAGGACGAAGTGAACAGAATTTTTCTATCGCAAAAAAATGCATAAGAGATTCCTGCAGAGATCTCCAAGTCATATAGAAAGTACTGGCCATACTAGCAATCTATATTTTTGAATTAATTTCTTTTGAATCATCCAGATCATTTTGAAATACACCGTTTAACTCATATTTATGAAACAATATATTTTTTTTATCTCATTCATAAGAAATCCCTATATGAATGGAGCAAAGTCTACAGTAAGATAAAATTTTATCTTCCGGAAAATATAAGGAATATTGAAGTTTCAATTAGATTTCTGAAGTCTGTAAAATAATTATGTAATATGGAGCCCTATGATATCAAGCAATATTTTCTGACTTGTAGAAATCCCTATATGAATGGAGCAAAGTCTACAGTAAGATAAAATTTTATCTTTTTTTTAAAATGTGTGTTAATCTTTAAAATTATTCCTCGCACTATCCAATCACTTTGAATACAATAATTTGCATGGTACTCTCACAGACACAGAGAAAAGTCTATGCAATTTTTTTTATTATAATATATTGAATTTTTTGAAGATTGTAATGGAAACCTCACTATAGATTTCACATTTTGGGTTGTAGAAGTGATAAAATGATGGCAGAAAAATATCACCATATCAATTGATACAAGAGATGAATTAGATATTTTTTTCATGTATGGTAGTTACAATCATGGATCCAAAATTTTTTTCATAGTTTTATTCAATTTTTTGTACACTTGGTCTGTATCAACTTATTTTTATGCAATTTATAAAACAGTTCTTGTTCTGAGTTACAAAAGATCTGGTTACACTTCTCACAGAAAAATTAGTTTCTTGCTGCACTTCAATTTGGACAAATTTTTGAGGTCCGAGACTTCATAGCAGTAGGTGTTGCCTCTTCCTCGCACAATTTTCATGGCTCATTGGTGGTGGGGTAGAACGAGAAGATGATGCCAATGGAAGTGAAAAACCTCTTGTGTTTTTTTTGGTATGCATACTGAAAGAAATAGATTATTATGATAAAAACTCAATACATGGGATAAGGGAACAATTATTAGATGCAAATTTTCTTCCAAATATGGTGAAAAAAATCTATAATGAAAGAAAAATATGCCAATTAGTTGAGATATTTTTTGAATATTTATTAGTGAGTACTTGAATTCAAAGTCATCAGACATATTTATTCCTCTATTAGTAAAAAAGAAACAATACGTTTCCAATTATTCCACCAAAACTACAAATTTACATAAATCATTTCTGCCACTATCTATCAGTACTACCCAGTTGTTCAGAATGAAATAAAGAGATAAAACCATTTTAATCGACTTACAAAAGAAGGAGATTTATTCAATTTAGGTGAAAAATTGTAGTTTTACCGTTTCACAAACATTAGCATTTTGAATTATAACTGGCTATATTTCTTAATAATTCGTTAATGTTGGTAATACATTCAATTTTGTTAACATCATTTTGCAGCTCTTCGCCTTCCTAAAATTTATATGATCCCCCGTCCACTAGATATGGACAAAATAAATTCAAGATTCTTTATTAACTAACAGAACGGAAAGTGTACTAGACAGGTTGTGGGAATAAATAAATTCAGTAAATTTCTTATGCAAATAGCTCAATATTTAAACTTGCCTGATCCCCATAAATATACTGGGCATTGTTTGCGTAGAACTTCAGCAACGCTATTAGTGGATGAAAAGGGTGATTTACTTCAATTAAAAAGCATGGAGGCTGGTAGTAACGTTGCGGAGGGATATGTTGATCAATCAGTTAGCAGCAAAAAATCAAATACAAACAAAATTTTATAATCCATACAAAATTCAACCCTATCTGATTACGGCGCATCTTCATCTGGAGTGACATCAGTTAACATCATAACAGATGTGGCATCGTCTACCTCAATACATAAAAATCCTGATTGTAATACTCCTATAATTTTCAATAATTGCTCAAATGTAACAATTAACCAATATTTAAATCATAAGTAACGTTTAAAAAAAATCTGTTATTTTTAATTTAAAATAAAATATTTGTTCATCGTCCTTTTTTAGCATATTATTATGGTATAAACAGGGTTGTAGAAAAAGTATAGTGTTTCACTCGTCAAAAATATTTTTCGAAACTCGTGAACATTACCAGCCTCGGCTAGTAAACTGTTCTCTCGCTTAAAAAAATGTTACTTTTGTCACTCGTAAAACAATATACTATTAATCACTAGTGATTAAAAGTACAACTTCTCTCACTAATTTGAGTTGAAATATGTGTCACATTTTAGACATAAAAATGGAAAAAAGTAATGTTTATCATTATGATAAAAAATATTGTATTACTTATATTGTCATTTCCACGGCAAGGCAACTATGGCTTTGTTAAATATTTGAGATATGGCAAAATTTTAATAAATAATGAAATAAAAGTAAGTTATGATAAAATATGGTGGAAAAATAAAAAAAAGGCAGCCCGAAATGATCTGTGTCACCCGTATAGTATGAAGCACAGTCACTGATTCAGTAGTTTGCCAATTATGATAAAAAGTGACTTTTTGTGTGGCATAGAGAATGATGAACGACCCATTGGGGAGTCTGCTAACTATGCAAACCACCCAAATACAGCTTTACACTAGTATCACACAAATGCCGGTATCAAATGTTCCATACCTTCAACTATTGAGAATTTAAATTCTACAATCATCAACATTTCTGATAAACTTCCAGCAATCCTATTTTTTTGCAAAGAAAGTTACTTGAGATTTATAAAATCTTTTTCAATAAGTAAATGCTTTTGTTTGAAGGTTGTAGGCAATGTGGTAACTTGATTACTTTCGTTTCGGAAGTCCATCGTCTTAATGGATTTGAAAGGTTTTCCCGACATTTTGAATGCATGTATCTGCAATCGTGAATACAGTATTCACCTGAAGACGATTGCAGAAATGGACGTCCGAAACGAGAGTAATCAAGTAAATGCGTCTTGGAAGGCTTCAATATATTTCTACAATAATATTACTCAGAATTGGAAAAGGGAGATATAATACCTGAGTCTAATATCCAACGTTTACATCTAGCGGTATCTTTCACTGGAAAATGGGATAGTCTCAACGAAGGATTATTCCGGGCTGAAAGCCCACAATTGTAGTAAGCACATTTATTCCCAGACATCTGAAACATACATGTATAAAATAGTCATTTACCTACAAATATTGTTAAGATAATATACACTACACTCCATAAGAAAAGTATGAATGACCACTGGAAGGAATCTTTATTGAAAGTTTCTTTTGCTTGGGCTGACACCAATAAAATTGTATTCTCAGAACTTGCTTACACAGCAGATTTATTGGCAATAACTATTTGAAAATTCATTAATTTTGGGTCGTATCTCAAGAAGCCATTGGTTTTTTCCAACAGGTATCAACTTATTTGGAATGAAAATGTTTTATAGCACAAGTCAATATTATCTGAGTATAAAGAGAACATCAGTGTTTGGAAACTCAATGAATATATAACATTTTCAGTAATGCAGTTTCAGTAAATTCAATTCAAAATAGGTAGGCCATGGTCTTTTGAATCTATTGATTGTATTATTAGAAATAATATATCCATTCTTCTACAACATAACCTTACTTTTCGTTATTACTATTTTTGTTACTAAACATATTAGTGGATATTAAATCATACTCAACTTATAACTTCCTAAAGGGACACAGTAATTCCCCAATATCTCAAATAAATGAATATTTCGTTCTTACCTTCTTTTCCAATTTTTCTCACAAATGTAATTGTCTTATAAAAGTTTATACACTTGAATGTTCACAGAAAACACAGAACGACGATCACTCAATAATACCACAAAAATATATCAAATCACTCCACGATTTCAAAATTTCAAAATAAATACAAATGGCATGAGAGTTGCGGAAAATAGAAACAAAATATTGTTATTCCAGTTTAACGTTTAACCCCTCAAGGTCGGGTCGCTTGCCAATTGCCACTCCCACCTAAATTTCTTCCATCTCACTCGGATATATCATTTTTGGAGATCATTAGACTAACGCCATCTACGAATGAAATCCATTTGTATCCAAAAAATTTCCCGTTTGGTTGACTGACTATATATCTTTAGACAATGCTAATAGTTAAAAAGAATTCAGATGTCGGAAATACTGCAATGAGTATTGCCTAGATCCCAGTAATAATCTAAGATCAGAAGTACCTATTTATATGCAGCTAGTAATACATGATACCTTGAATATTGTTATTTACAACAGGAACCAGCTCTTTTATGTCACAAGATTCATTAATTATAGACCAGAAGAGCACACAGTAAACAAAGAGAGACCATAACTCGGTGAATTTCACACCCTAGATAAAGAAATTAGGAATTTCTGGTAATTTTTTTGGATACATTAGGATGAGTATGGATTCTTTCGGCTACATACTACTTTTCAATACATTTTTGAATGAATTGAATGGGTACTCTTTCAAAACGATGGTCTTTCTTGAACTGCACAGAGCAAACAAAACAAAATATTTTGTTTGAAATGCCAAACTGAAAAACAACGGTGTTTACGCTATACGACGCGCGACTGTTTCGTGTACACCCTGGTAAAGAAGAAGCAGAAATCTAAGAAGGTCGTAAATCAATATTAGCCAACGACCGTCATTACTTACCTGGCCACCAGACTTTCAGTACTAATGGGCTATTAACGAGATTATAGCGATAATGGTCTTTTTACGGTTACAAAATAAATTACCTACCAGATTTGGAAAACAAGACTGTTTTAAGCACTGACCGCTTTCCAATTTCTGAAATAAAAAGGGGAAAGTTAAACTACATTTAATCATTACCTACCCAATATTCCGTTGTGTCAGTTGTGTTTATTTTAAAGTGTCTATTCGATTTTTGTGTCGTGAAAAATTTGGCGTCCATGGGCTCATCCTGAAGCTAGTTCTTCAACTGGTGGTAGTAGTACCACTAGTCTACAAATGTTACACCCTCATGAGAAACAAATTATATTAAATGTTTATATTTCCCGTCTGGAACGTGGAATGTCCAAGGATCACGCTGTGCAAGAAAGTGCTTCTTTAACAAAAACACGGTATTCCACGGTGTTTTAAATAGGAAGTAACCCTATTTTAAAAAGAATGAAACGAAAAGACTCTGGCGGTTCAAGGAACCTAGATGGGTGTGATGTTGATATAATTCGAAGAACAATATATGCCTTGTATAAAGAGCAAATTGTGCCTACATTTGATATTTCAATGCAACGGCTTGAGAAGAATGAAACTGGTATCCAGTGTTGCAAAGAGACTTTGAGGAAGTCGCTTTCACAAAACGGATTTAAATTTAAAAAACTCACTAGCAGCAGAAAAATCATAATGGAATCTGTGCGCCTTGAGAAATGGAGATTTGAATATTTATTGGCAATAAACGAATTTAGAGAATATGGTAGAACAGTAGTGTATTTGGATGAAACTTGGTTCGATACACACGGTATTCCAAACAAAAGTTGGGTAGACTCATCTGACTTGTGCCAAACTAATGCGCCGTCTGATGAAGGAAAACGCAGTACGATAATTCACGCAGGAACCGAAAATGGTTTTATACCAAATGCGTTATCGGCAAAGAATATTAAGGACTCTTTAGTCGATTATCATGATCATACCAAATATTCCACCCAACAGTATTATCGTCAGCTAGGTACCACAGTCGAAGACTAGATAAAGCACTATGTTCAAATGACACCAATGCCACTATACAAGAATATATGTTGAATAATTATATGTACTATGAGAAAAGTACACAAAAAACAGTTACTAGAAGTTTTACGCAGTTATTCGATAAAAAATTAATATTTTTGTGATTGATTGGCTGAAAGCTTGGGACATACGGTGCTCAGTCTTCCTCCTTATCACTCTATGTTTAACCTAATTGAACATATATGGCATCAGCTTGAGTCAGCAGTTCGAAGAAATAATACTTCTCCAACCTTAAGTTCAACTGTGGTAGCTCTTATTCAAACAGAAACTGCAAACATTCCTGATAGCAGCTCGGCCATATTAAAAAGGTGGAAAAGTCATATATGGATATAGAAAAAATTTCCAAAGAAAATTTTATTATCAATTTGGAAGACGACAGTGAAACTGATCTTCATGAGTAATTTTGTTTATGAATACCTTTTATCGAGAAACTGATCTTTTTATAAAGTATGAAGTTTGACATTTTACATTAATTAGTATAATATATATATATTTATTATATATATATATTAATATATATTATATATATATATATATATATTCATATATATATATATATATATATATATTTTATGTTTTGTTGATATATTAAATTATTTTATTATTATTTCGCCCCACGTTTTGGGTGCCAAATTGTTATGTTATGATATATTGAAAAATGTAAATTGTTTTTATATAATGAAAATTGCTAATAGTTTTTATGCTATTCTTTGTGAGCCAGATTGATATGATATAGATAAGTATTTTCACCCTGTTTAATATTGCAATGATGTAATAATAATTGCTAGCTACGTCACTGTTCTCTCGTCACGTTGCTGCCATTGTTATCATTTTTCTTACCACAGCTAGCACAGTTGGTACACCTCTTATCTCAGATAGCTGGTTCAGGCAATTTAGCCACTACTTGATATGTCAAAACTCAATTTATTCAATGGTCACAGGTATGATTGTTGATCATTGTAGAGAACAACCAATAAAGTATCAAAAAGCAATTATTTATTTTATTCAGGAAGACTCAATTTTACCTGGCCTACGAGAAATAACTGATACTAATGTGAATCTACAAATATTCACGGATAATCATAAAAATCGAATCATGGATAGATATACACAACCTCACTTATTCCTTGAGAGTGAAGTTTTCTTTTATTGTTCAAAATAAAGTGAAATAAAGTTCTTCAGATGTGAAATACGTTATTTGTGAAATTATTCAGGACCGAATGTGCACTATTAAAGTTTTTATACCTGGCTGGAAATGTCGGTGTTCAAGATATGCCCTGAAACTGGATCCCTTCTCACTACAAGCTCTATCAGGAACTCCAATACCATCAATCAGGAACCATACAGATGCAGAAATCAGCTTTGGATACTTGGATATGTTGTATAATTAGGGTAATATTGGTTTTGTTCTTCAAATGTTGGAATTATTTCGTTTTTCTTTCTCCCAAATTGATGCGTGGCATTCCTTTCTGACTTTTTTCGATCTCCTTCGGCTTTGTTTTCTGTCACCTAGATACAAATTTTTCTTCCTCTTTTTTCATTTGAATTTTTGAATTCGCGCACCAAATTGTCACATTTCACTGTTTGGGTTCATCTTATATAATTTATATATACAACTATTTTTCCATTCCTATTACTATTTACAAATTTCAATAATAATTGCTCATGACATCACCCCGTTGTTATTCTCTCACAATTTCCAATTTTCCATATGACCATCTATTCCCTGATTGGCTAATCTCATCAAGAAGTTTGCTGTTCTACCATTGGTTACTTTTAGTTATCTGCAATTCCATATACTGTATGTTTCAAATTTATAAATGTGTTGATCACTTTTTAATCATGAAAATTTTTTAAATCTATTCTTTTTGTGGGTTTTCCTTTTAAAACTTATAACTGGCATAACATAACATAACAACATTCCTAAATTTATATTCAATAATTTTCTACTAGTTAGAAAATTTTGAATATCAATTTCTTCATTTATATTTATTAACTTTACTTTAACTAATACTATTTTTCTACTTTCAGAAAACTACTTTGCTGGATTTCCCACCAGTTCAAGAAAAACAAATTCTACAACGATAACTATTATTTACAACTACTAGTACTATGTTATTCGGTTCCAGAAAAACTTGACTTGGACTTCTTTTCGGATCAAGAGAGAAAACTTTTCAAGATATTATCATATGACATTTTATATTTTATTATTATCTTACTTTCATTTTATATTTTTACTGATATTATTTTCAATTATCGATTTTACAATTAGTGGTACTCTTTCTATTATGCTTTTTTTTTTCCTATCTTTCCATCAGTTGTTCTTTATATTCATATTGAATTGGATATTTTATTTATCTGAATCTCTCATATTTTATTTAATTTTATTTTGTTATATACCCTTTTGCTATTCTTTATTCACACATAATTAACATATTATATTCATTTATAATTCATTAATATACCTTCATTTTATTTATTAATATACCTTTTCATCATCATCATATTTCTTATAATATACTCTTTAGTATTATTATTTTATCATTTCCACTTTCATTTCTCACATACATTCATTTTTATTTTTTTATTCTTTTTTTTTTTTTCTTCATAATACTCTATATTTATTTCAATTCCATTTATCTAACTAACCTGTACCAATATTTGTATCAACTTTTCTGTTTTTCAGTAATTTCTTATTGTTATTCAATATTAATGTTTTCTTCTTGAAATATTTTTTTTCCAATATTTTCTCTCATTGATATTTTTTTCTTCATGTTTGTTTTTCATCTTATTTTATTCTATTCAAATTTTTGAAATCATAACTATCTATCAAACTATTTTTTTAACTTTTTTCCTTTTTAATTTCCCTAACTTGCCTATCAAATTTGTTAACCTACAATTTATTAATACCTTATTTTTCATTTTTATTATTTGTCTCTCCTTCTATGGTTTTTTTTAATGCAAGCCTATATTTTATTTCATTTTTCCTTTTTTTTTATATCCAAACTTTTTTCTTTTTGATCGTCATATTCATTCAACTTCTTTTCTATTTTTATATTTTTACATTTTACTATACATTATTTATTGTTATTTCATTGTTTGTATGCCTTTGCTTTATTTCGAAAATTCTATTCGCCCTGTAAATGTTATTGATTTGCATTACTATTATTTCCTCATTTATGTTTCCTTTTTCCAACTCATAATTTTTGTTAGCCACGTTCATGTCATTCATTTTCATTATAATTATTTATCATTTTTGTCACCTCTTTGAAAATTTTTCCATTATTATGTCATATATTTTTATTTTTGTTACTTATTATTTATTTTGCCCTTTTGCATTTGAAATGTTTATTATCCACGTTCATATTATGCATATTCATTATTTTTGTTATCACTATTCATTTTTATATTTTGTATTTGTTCATCATCTTTTTCTAATAAATTATTACTATCTTTGTTTTTTGCATATCTATCCCTTGAATTTTATCATTATTTTGCTCATACTTGTTTCTATTCTTCTTAATTCTAATAATTTTATCTTTTCCACATTTTTGTTATTTCACTCTCACATTTATTATTTTTAAATTAGTATCTTTATGTTGTTTTTCTACTTTTTTCTCGAGAGTATTTATTTCATTTTTTACTCTTTCTTGTTTACTATTAATATCTAATTTCATATCTTTTTGTTTTTTATCCTGCCTTTCTACATGATTATTTATAGAGGATACTTTTTGTGTTATTGCCACATAAAATTCCTCATTTTTTTTTTTTATTTTTTTTTACTTCCACAAATTTTTATCTTTTTCTTTTTTTTTTTTTTTTTATTTCATTTGACAAACTTTCTTTCATTTCATTCTTCATATTTCCCATTTTTTCTTCCATTCTTTCCTCCATTTTCCCATACTTTCTCTCATTCCATCATTCATTCTTCTATTTTCTCTTCCATTCTTGCTGAATTTTCTTTTAATCCTGTTCATACTTTCTTTTATTTATTTTTCAAGCTTGCTGAATTTTCATTCATTTTCTCTTCCATTCTTGTTGAATTTTCTTTCATTTCTTTTATATCATTTTTCAATCTACCTTCCATACCTGCCATATTTTTATTCATATCATTTCTCATACTTGCTGAATTTTTATCTATTTGCTCCATTTTTTCTGAGTTTACTTTTATTTCATCTTTTATACTTCCCATATTTTTATTGATACTTGCTATGATACCATTATTTGTTGTAAGTCACTGTCCCTTTCTGTCCTTTCCTTTTATTCACTCCCTTCACATTACTACTCTCTCCTTCTTCCTGATCACCCCTCTCTCCACCTTCTGCACCTTCTTCCAAACCAACTTTCTTACCATCTCTCAAATCCATTTTTTATTCACCAATATCTAGCCTTACACTTTATAATGCCAATTGTTAATGTTCGCCCAGTGTTATTAAGAAATAATATTTTGCCCTTACTTTGCCTTGTAATGATATATTGCCCTTACTTTGCCACTACGTTGCGATAAATATTAAGAAATAATATATTTCCCTTACTTGCCCTTACGTTGCCTTTTTCCGCCCTGATAAATATTATGAAATGATATTGCCTTTACTTGCCTTTTTCACCCCACGTTTTGTGCGCCACTTGTAATGTTATGAAATGAAAGATATAACAAATTTTTTTGTTATTATTTCGCCCCACACTTTGGGTGCCAATTTGTTATGATATGTATAACAATTATTTTGTTATTATTTCGCCCCACGTTTTGGGTCCAAATTGTTATGTATGATATAATTTTGTAAATATAAATTGTTTTTGAAATGAATATAGCTATTAGTTTTTGCTATTCTTTGTGAGCCAGATTGATATGATATAGATAAGTATTTGCACCCTGTATAATATTGCAATGATGTAATAATAATTGCTAGCTACGTCACTGTTCTCTCGTCACGTTGCTGCCAATTGTTATTATTTTTCTTACCACAGCTAGCACAGTTGGTACACCTCTTATCTCAGATAGCCGGTTCAGGCCATTTAGCCACTACTTGGTATGTCAAAACTCAATTTATTCAATGGTCACAGGTAGAAAACAAACAACAAAGTATCAAAAAGCAATGATTTTCTTTATTCAGAAAAACTTAATTTTACCTGGCCTACGAGAAATAACTTATACTAATGTGAATCTACAAATATTCACGGATAATCATAAAAATCAAATCATGGATAGATATACACAACCTCACTTATTCCTTGAGAGTGAAGTTTTCTTTTATTGTTCAAAATAAAGTGAAATAAAGTTCTTCAGATGTGAAATACGTTATTTGTGAAATTGTTCAGGACCGAATGTGCACTATTAAAGTTTTTATACCTGGCTGGAAATGTCGGTGTTCAAGATACGCCCTGAAACTGGATCCCTTCTCACTACAAGCTCTATCGGGAACTCCAATACCATAAATCAGGAACCATTCAGATGCGGAAATCAGCTTTGGATACTTGGATATGTTGTTTAATTAAGGTATTATTGGTTTCGTTCTTCAAATGTTGGAATTATTTCGTTTTTCTTTCTCCCAAATTGATGCGTGGCATTCCTTTCTAAATTTTTTTCGATCTCCTTCGGCTTTGTTTTCTGTCACCTAGATACGAATTTTCCTTCCTCTTTTTTCATTTGAATTTTTGAATTCTCGCACCAAATTGTCACATTTCACTGTTTGGGTTCATCTTATATAATTTATATACAGTGTGTCCGTAAAGTATGGAACAAATTCATTTTTAGCTAAACAGGTCATTTTAAGAAATAATCCTGAAACACATCGATTTTTGATGTTAATTTACCGTATTTTAAAATAATAATCTAATATACAGGGTGAATTACGTTCGAGTAATGACGTCACCGTCATTTTTTTTTAAATGGAACACCCCCATTTTGTCCCAATTTTCGGATTACTCTAGTGAGCTGATTCCAAAAATAAATCACATGTTGATTCAATTGGTACAGGGTGGCAAAAATACAATAGTTTTGTGTGTGCTCATAAAGTAACGCGTAACATTCTTTATTAGGTAAATTAACAATATTATCAAAAATACTTATTGTCTAGCGGACAGAATATGCTGGAATACATGACTTTATACATGTTCGAACTGCAGCCCTTGCTGTATTTGACAGTAACCCAAACGGTGTACAAATTCTTGTTGAACCTTGTGTATGGTTTCTTGCGTAATATTGTTTATTTCTGTTCGAATTTTCTCTTGTACATCTGCAATATTTGCTGGTTTCGTTTTATAAATAACATTCTTCAGATGGCCCCACAGAAAATAATCCAAAGGATTTAAATCTGGTGACCTCGCTGGCCATTCAGTGGGTCCACGTCTACTAATCCACCTGTTCGGAAAAATTTCATCTAGGTACCTTCTAACATCTATAGCATAATGTGGAGGTGCACCATCCTGTTGAAACCATAAACTTCCATCAAAACCTCCAGGATTACGTCTGCTGGGAAACAAATTACGTAAAGTAGGTACGAGATACCACCTTAAAAACTCAAGGTACGTTGCCCCGTTTAAATTACCTTCGAAAAGTAGGGTCCGATGATTCGATTTCGTACAATTCCAGCCCATAATTTACCTTTTGAGGGTATTGTGTATGATGTCTCACGCATCCAGTGGGGGTTTTCTTTTGCCCAGTATCTACAATTCTGACGGTTAACCTCACCATTTAACATAAAGTGGACTCATCAGAAAAAATAATGTTTTGTATCAAGAGAGGGTCTCCGTGACATTTATCCATAATTTCTTCGCAAAATTGGAGTCTTCTATCGGGATCATCTTCGTTTAATTCTTGCACAAGTTTGATTTTATAAGGATGACCATTTTCAAGCTTAATAGTTTAGTGTACGTTGTTTTGCTAACACCGATATAGCGACTAACTTTACGAACAGAAGTAGTGCGCATCTTCTTCAAAACTCAGTAAAACATCTAACGCTGTATCAGCATTTGCAGGGGGACGACCTGATTTGCGTACATTTTCAACATTACCAATTTCTCGAAATTTCGTTTCAATCTTACTGACTGTTGAACGCTTTATAGGTCTTTCTGGATATTTATCATTAAACAAATTGCACAATTCCATCAGATTTCGCGATCTGTCTCCATACCCAATCATCATAAGTATTTCAATTCTTTGTTTTACACTTAGCTCCATTTCTACTTCCACTTAATTTCTAAGCAATCATTCGTATATTCACGAATACTAAAAATGTTGTAGTACTAAACTGTCACTGAACGATCAATAAAATTACTAAACAAATAATGAACATTTCCCTAAAAGTAGACGACTATGTTTTTTCTAAATAGATAAGAAATATTTTTTGTCATATTCTCTGCTAGACCACAATTACCAAACATGTTTGGAAACAGCTCATTCATTACCTAAATGAGCACTCGGGGTGTTACATTCAGACCAATCCCTAGACAAAGTATTTTGATAATATTGTTAATTTACCTAATAAAGATTGTTACGCGTTACTTTATGTGCACACACAAAACTATTGTATTTTGTCCACCCTGTACCAATTGGAATCAACATGTGATACATTTTGGAATCAGCTCAGCTAGAGTAATCCGAAAATTGAGAAAAATGGGGTGTTCCATTAAAAAAAATGACGGTGACGTCATTACTCGAACGTAATTCACCCTGTATATTAGATTATTATTTTGAAATACGGTAAATTAACATCAAAAATCGACGTGTCTCAGGATTATTTCTTAAAATGACCTGTTTAGCTAAAAATGAATTTGTTCCATACTTTACAGACACACTGTATACAACTATTTTTCCATTCTTATTACTATTTACAAATTTCAATAATAATTGCTTATGACATCACTCCGTTGTTATTCTCTCACAATTTCCAATTTTCCATATGACCATCTATTCCCTGATTGGCTAATCTCATCAAGAAGTTTGCTGTTCTACCATTGGTTACTTTTAGTTATCTACAATTTCATATACTGTATGTTTCAAATTTATAAATGTGTTAATCACTTTTTATTTATGAAAATTTTGTAAATCTAGACTTTTTGTTGTCTTTTTACCAATTATGGGTTATAATCATTATGACAGTGTATGAAATTGATTGTGTCATAGTATTTTGAGATTTTATCTAACCATATTATACATAGGCTTATAAATAAATAGAATTCCAAAATTAAAAAAATTTAAACAATAATATTTAGTAATTTTTCTTTTTGTGGGTTTTTTCCTTTTAAAACTTATAACTGGCATAACATAACATAACAATATATATATATATATATATATATATATATATAATATATATTATATAAATAAACAATTCTCAATTATATTCAAGCGTTTTTTCCCAATAATTTAACCCAATATAATTATACCTACCCATAAAACAAAATTCAATGGCAAGGGCAGGTACACTCTGCGTAGAATCCACCGCCTGCTGATAACTCAAATGGTTGGTGATTCACGACCTTCTTAGATTTCTGGTCCTACCATACTTTCCGGATGTTTGTTCTTGATGCTCGTAAAAGCGCGCGTCCGGCCCGTCGACACTGGTACAAATACGCTGAAAGCGAATTTTGCGGCGGCGTGCAGCTCTATTTCGTGGCCTGGTATATACGCGACAATTTGTTCTGTGCGCTTGACGCTGACTTTTGCAGCCAAAAGCGAATCCGAAAAAAAAACAATGCATAGGCACCGATGCACTTGTAATCGTGAAATGTAGCTTTCTAAAACCATGGCTTGTGACGTCACAACAACTACGCCCAATCGCGGAGTGTTTCCTAAAAACATGGCGGACACGCCGATTTAACAATATTGCAAACGTTAATAATTTAAATTTATGTTTTTTTTTTGCGTGGATTATGTTTCTGTCAATATAACTTCATCTTTGAAAATTTCACGAATATTATTAGTATGCAAATTCTTGATTACGTATGTATCGACTATTTAGATATTACTTACAGTTTATAATGTTCCTTAAGCGGGTGATTCATTACCTATCTAGTGATTTCAATGAAGAGTGCTGAAGTTTTGTAGTTTCTATGGTGAGTAGAATATAATGAATCATGCAGGATATGCTTACACCTATGAAGGGATCGTCTTGAACTTAGGTCCAGGTACATAAGCGACATTTAACAAAAACAAAATATGTGGCAAACTTTATGATTTTTCCTGGAGCTCGATGAACTGCAGCATTGTGCTTTTTCAAATGTCGAACATTGTCGAAACAAAACAAGTTTTTTCAAAATTTTCATTAAGTAATTATGTTTTATTATTCGAATATTCGAAAAAATCCCATGTATATTCATGTTCTCAAGATAAAGATGTTTCAATCCAAATTAAATTTTTTCAACGAAAAATCCTTTTCATTGAATGGAAATTAAAATTAAAATATGCTGAAAAAGTATGTCATACTTAATGCAAAGAACCTCTACATTTGCTTTACTGAATTTTAACTCATAAAATTTGCTTTATTGAATTTTAACACATATAAAAGAGCATTTCAGTTGAGTGTCATAATCCTGGCAGTTTCAAATCAATTTGCCTATAAAATTCTTGCGAATTCAATTTTAAACAGCTATTCTCCGAACTAATAATCATTAATCAAGGTACTCTTGAGCTAAGAAGTATGCTATGGAAACAACAGAATTGGATGTCATAGAAATTGAGTAACAAAGTGTTCGACAAAAATTATGAAAGCATATTTTTATCATCAAGTGGTAGAATAAACATGATGACTTTGAAGGAAAAAATATAAATGTTACTCATTTTCGGGAAAAATGCAACTAATCGACAAGTTGCGGATATTTTTAATGACCAGCATCCTGAAAGAAATATTCATCAGTCTACTGTGCGCAACCTAGGTAATTTTAGCTCCCGGCCGGCCAGCTCCAAGCGGCCCTTTTCCACCACGGTCAAATAGTTTCTCAAATTCAGCTGGATTCGATTATCGTATTGGGTGAAGAATCTTAGTGTACCTACTGGAGAATATCAACTGATTTTCCCACTGCTCGAACAGAGGCCAAGACCAAGAATCACCTAACTAAAATTGTGGAGTGACAATCACGACGGCAGCTTAGGCTGTTGATAGCGTGTTTAGCCAACAATGCATCATGGGGGAAAGCCAATTGGTGGATATATGTTGTCCGTTTTATAGGAGAGAAGTTCAAGGAAGCGACGCTGAACCAATTCAACCTTCTCTATATAATAATTGATGATGTGGGTTCCAGATTATAGATGCGTATTCTAATTTTGATCTGACGAAGGTATAGTATAAGGTTTTCGATGTAGATGGGTCGGAGAAATCTTTAGAGATACGCGCAATGAATCCATACATTCTGTTTGCAGCAGACAGAGTGGCTTCGATATGAGGGGCAAAAGATAATTTCGAGTCGAAAATAACACCAAGATCGGTGTATGTGACAGGCCGTTGGAGGGGAATGCCGTTGATTGAATATTGATATAAAAGTGGCTGATTTCTCAAAGTGAATGTCATTACATTACATTTACTTGCATTAAGAGGAAGCTCATTACGGAAGCACCATTGCTCAATATATATTCATGTTCTCAAGATAAAGATGTTTCAATCCAAATTAAATTTTTTCAACTAAAAATTATTTTCTTTGAATGGGAATTAAAATTAAAATATACTAAAAAAGTATGTCATACTTGATGCAAAGAAGCTCTACATTTGCTTTACTGAATTTTAACTCATAAAATTTGCTTCATTGAATTTTAACACATATAAAAGAGAATTTCAGTTGAGTGTCATAATCCTGGCAGTTTTAAATCAATGTGCCTATAAAATTCTTGCGAATTCAATTTTAAACAATATTTCTCCGAACTGATAATCATTAATCAAGGTACTCTTGAGCTAAGAAGTATGCTATGGAAACAACAGATTGGATGTCATAGAAATTGAATAACAAGGTGGTCGACAAATTATGAAAGCATATTTTTATCATCAAGTGGTAGAATAAAAATGATGACTTTGAAGGAAAAAATATAAATGTTACTCATTTTCGGGAAAAATGCAACTAATCGACAAGTTGCGGATATTTTTGATGCCCAGCATCCTGAAAGAAATATTCATCAGTCTACTGTCTACAGTCTACCTAGGTTATATTAGCTCCCGGCTGGCCAGCTCCAAGCGGCCCTTTTCCACCACGGTCAAATAATTTCTCAAATTCAACCAGATTCGATTCCCGTATTGGGTGAAGAATTTTAGTGTACCTACTGGAGAATATCAACTGATTTTCCCACTGCTCGAACAGAGGCCAAGACCAAGAATCACCTAACTAAGAGGGATATGAGGACTACTCATACAAATTATTTTGTTTTATTATTTATACTCTAATTTGCTTATAATTTTTTGAGGCTTTGAGAATAGCTGGTCACGAACCAAAATCTGTTGACTATATATAGAAATAAAATGACTATTCATGCAGAATTTTTCGTTCGAATAGATCTCTTCAACCGAACCGAAATGCAGATTTTCATAACGATCGAACATATTTATATATTTTTTTGTGGGTTAACCGAATCCACCCCGGTCTATATAGTTGGTAATTTTTCTGGTTGTTTTTTTTTCAACTTTCCTTTTTTTTCTACCTTCCTTTTTTTTTGTTGTGATCGTTTAGACAGTCAGCACCACTTCTCAGGTAGCAGGAACGGCAATCCATCTGCTCTCATAAGACAGCTTGTTTGTTTTTCGGCACACAGCCTAGTATAGCAATTTTTTTTTGTCGGCTGCAACCGCCTATATGAATAGACTCTTAAAAGGATATACCGTCAATTTTCCCACGTTGTGTGTATTTTTTTATGTGTTCTTTAGGATACAAAGTTCTCTCCAGCTGAAGAGAAGTAAAATAAATAATAGTTTAAAAAAACTAAAAAACACGCTTTTATAGAAAACCAGACTAAAAAAATAGAAAATAAGAAGAAAATGTATTTTATTTGAAAAAAAGCATGGGGTGCATGGTATCGCCTCGGCCAACAATTACCTGTGATCTGCGACATTTCTTACTTTACTGCCCTAGGTGTGTAATGTAGTATATAATCATTGATACCATGCACCCCACGCTTTTTTGAAATAAAATACATATTTTCCTTATTTTCTATTTTTTCAGTCTGGTTTTCTATAAAAGCGTGTTTTTTAGTTTTTTAAACTATTATTTATTTTCAACTTTTTAGTTTAGTTTTCTATCAACGCGTGTTTTTAGTTTTTCAAACTATTATTATTAAAAATTTTTTACTATTATTTTCCAATATTGAATAGAATCGGACAATAATCACAAAACTCGCGGCCATTTCGTAGCCGTCATCTTGAATCCTTCAATTTTGACAAAATAATCATAATCTCCGACCCCAAAAACCCCCAAATACCAATTTTGAATAGAATTAGACCATAATCACAAAACTCGGCCGCCATTTTGAAGCCGCCATCTCAAATTTTTCAATTTTTACAAAAGAATCATAATTTTCAACCCCAAATTCCCCCCCACATACCAATTTTGAATAGAATCAGACCATAATCACAAAACTCGTCCACCATTTTGGAGCCGCCATCTTGAACTTTTTAATTTTGACAAAGGAATCATAATATCCAACCACGAAAACCCTAAATACCAATTTTGAAACGAATCGGACCATAGTCACAAAACTCGTACGCCATATTGGAGCCGCCATTTTGTTTTTCTCCCACACAAATTTCTTAATGCATTGTCACCGGAATTATGTTCACCTGCTAAATTTCAAATCATTCGGACGTCTGGAAGTGGGTCAAATCACGCCCAAAGGAGTCGGTTACAAACAAACAAACAAACATCCAAGTGAAGCTAATATAAAGCGTGTAATAAAAAGAAGTGTCAGTTGAAACATATATTAAAACCAAGAGCTACAATCTCAACTTGTTGGAAAACAAATTCAACGATACAAATCTTTACATTTTTCACAAGACAATATTTGAGCTCATGAGAGTTCAGCTTATGGTGTAATCGTCTCTGCTTTCAAATCTAATTTAATGAAACTATGTAAAGTGTTACGGAAGTAATGAATTCTGGACTATATGAACAAGTGACCGGAACATATCTGCATTCTGTTGGATCCCCAAAATATATTGCCGGCACATTTCGCGGGTATATCGATAGATCTGTAATCACCAATTGAGAGAAGGAAGACTATTACACATTCACCACCGGAGCAGATGAGTGAGCGTGGTGATATCTGGCCTCGACGGGGTTTATTCCGGAGCAAATGAATGAGCGTGGTGGTATCTGGCCTCGACGGGGTTTATTCGGAGCAGATGGTGAGCGTGGTGGTATCTGGCCAACGGGGTTATTCCGGAGCAAATGTGAGTGTGGTGATATCTGGCCTCAACGGGGTTTATTCCGGAGCAGATGTGTGATGTTGTGTATCTGGCCTCAACGGGGTTTATTCCGGAGCAGATGTGTGATGTGATATCTGGCCTCAACGGGGTTTATTCCGGAGCATTGTGTGTTGTGTAGGGCCTCAACGGGGTTTATTCCGGAGATTGTGGTGTTGTGTAGGGCCTCAACGGGGTTCATTCCGGATTATTGTGGTGTTGTGTAGGGCCTCAACGGGGTTCATTCCGGAGGATTGTGTGTTGGCAGGACTAGAACCCAAGCTCAACTGTCCTCTGATTGATTTTGAACTCGCTTTCATAGGAATAAGCCGGTTTCTAACCGCCTTTGTTTCCAAAAATCCCAAATTATCCGACCGTAACTTTCCAATATTCTAATTTCCCGGATGGATTTGCAATTTGAAACTTGCATAAAAGTAGTCTTAGATATCAGTTGTACAGTTAGAACCAGATTTCCTTTCTGAATAAATGCGGCATTTACCAAATTTCAGCCATAAACTTTGGTCTTTGACGTATTGTTGACATCCCACGCTACAGGACAACTTTTACTTTGAAACTCCATTTTCAACTCTCAAGCTCAGTAAGGTGGGTACAAAGCATATCAGCTTCACGAGAAAAGTGTATTCTTCCATTTGGTATATTTGACTAGTAGGGAAATATTCTAGGAAGATGTAGGGTAGCGTGAAATTTGAAGTGTCAACCTTACATGTTCATAATATTTCCTAGATTTGGTTTTAATATTTCCTAGATTTGGTTTAACCAACTCTGAGGATACTATTACTCCTATCAGCTTCATCAAGAAAGTATATTCTTTTATTTGAGGGTGGAATAAGTAGATAGTCGAAAAGGGAAACATTCTCAATTGCATATTGATAGAAAGATTTTTCTGTGATTTGAAAAATCAACGATTAAAATGAAGGTATTTTATCTTTCAGTCGCAGATGATTACACATCTGATTTTATGAACATCCTGTTTATATTTTCAACAAATCAAAGTAGATAGTCATTATTGAAAAATTGCAGGGTAACGTAGAAGTTGAAGGTAACTCCTACATGCTTATAAAGTTCCAAAATTCGCTTTTCTACCTGAAAAGTTATCTTATTATATTGATCAATAAAGTGTATTCTATGATTTCCAGCAGAGAAATATTATTGGAACATTACAGGGTATCGTTGAAGTTAAATCTCTATAATGTTCCCATATTTGTCCTCTCTGTTCCTAAGATTGATATTTGTATGCTCAGATTGATCAATGAAGTGTGTATTTCAATTCTAGATGTCAAATAGTCAGAAGAATGTGATTGTAGATGGCCACGTAGTGCTGAACGTTGAATCGTAGGAAGTACATACAACGTCACCTATGAAGCGTATGGACCTCATACCTTTATAATGATTCATACTCACCTTGTTCTCTTCATACAATCTTGAACTTGTGATCAGTTTTCATAACTCCAGTTGCAGAGAGGGAGAGATATCATCGAAGAAATTTTACTTACTTTCTGCTAGATTCTTGTCATCGGAAACCTTTTCTTGGAATAGCAGATGATGATTCGAACTACCTGCCTGATAAGCTCTTCTTCTGCATGATAATTTCATCCTCAGACGATGCTCTGACGTCTTCACCGTTGCCTTCATAAAACTAGTTTCTTTTTTAATTATGAAAAAACACTCTCCCTACCCATCTAGATCTAGAAATTTATGTGATCTAACAAGACCCACGGTCACACCGTCTCAGCTTATTACATAGAGAAATGAAAGGACTATTCTGTTAGAATTTTTCGTTTGAGAAATTATTTGACCATGGTGGAAAAGTGCCGCTTGGAGCTGGCCGGCTGGGAGCTAACACGACCTCATAGTCCAAGAGTTCATGAAGCTCAATCAAGTGTATGTTTGGATGTAATAGAGCATGAACAAACCAGAAGAAAAGATATTTGTGATAGGACTGGTGCTAAAAGGGAAGCCGTGAGCTAAACTTTACGCAAAAATTAATTCGATGTCTTGAAATCGAAATTTATGAATACTTTGAAAGAGCGAGATTACTATATAAACATGTAATACAACTTGAATATAGCAAGCGCCGGTAGCTCACAGACAAGACGCTGAATTAGGAAGTCGAAAGTTCGCAAAGGTCCGGGGTTCAATTCCCGGCAAAATCACAAATTTGTATTTTCCTAAAAAGATTTTGCAATAAATTAATAACGCAAAATAGCAACAAAAATACCACACATCCTTTTCAGAATTTTTTAAACCAGGTTTTTTATAATTTCCTTTTCCCGGAAAAACAAGAAAAATAAATACAGGAAAGTCCCAACCAAACTCAATTATTTTAAAAACAATACTTATAGCTCGTATTAGCAATGCAGGGGACGAACAAAAGCCTCAATGTCCAAAACCTAGCCCTGACATTTACCTATCCCTGCCACCACCAGCAGAGATGGTCCCTCGGCCCCAGAAATATGGACATGCCGACCATTTAATATGCATATGAATACAATGAATGCAATGTATATAGTAGATTATGATTTGTAAATATCAGAATAAGTTAGCATTATGAGCATTATAGGAAATGAAAAACTTTTGAGTTGAATTGGATTGAATTGGTGCTAAAAGGAAAGCCGTGAGGAAAAATTCACATAAGAATTAATTCAAGCCGTTCAAACCAAAACTTGAACAGCGGATTATGACGTATAATAGTTATGTTTTTTTGGTAATGGAAATGTACAGATTTTTACCTCAAATGGGGTAGTCAGTTCCCAAAACTGAAGGTGGTGGGCACAGAAAATTCAAAATATGTGGAAGAATGCCGAATTCAATATTCGTCTAAAACAAATGTGTGGTGCAGTGTTTTAAACAACAGAGTGAATGGCCCATATTTCTTCAGGAGAAATTCAAAGTCACAGAGATACTTGCAGTTCTTAGGTAGATTTCAATGGAAATACTACCTATTGGTCCCGTCATCACAACAAGACTTTGAAATTTTTTTGAAATATCTTTGCCGATCATGGTCACTTATATTCTCAATCATTTCATAAATTATTGTAAATACTCGTTTTTTGCCAGCTTTTGTCTCCGGAATTGTGATTACTAATACGTTTCCTTTTTCTTGAATATCATTTATAGACATTTGTCTCTGTTCATTTCGCCCTCATGCACCAGTCAATCCAATCATCAAACACACCTAGAAATGCCACAATATAGTTATAAAAACGAACTGTAAAAATATAACGATTCATTACCTTCCACATCAAATAGTTGGAGCTTCTGTTAAGAATGTATTTACATTTCTTGTGAAAACTGCCGACTTTTTCGCTTCGTAACCCATATTTTCCTTTTTTTAAATAGCATTCGGTTTTGAAAACTTGCTGATATCAATGTTATTTTGGACCATACTTGTATATTTCAACATTGAGTATGTGGACCATAACGTTGATGATTTTAAAGCTTTGGCCTTTTCCAGAAAAAATGCCAGTAAAACTTCTTCCAAGAAAATCTCATACTGTTTTAGATAAATTGGCCGGAATTTTTGTAGTAATAAATTTAGAGTCGCTGCATTGGCGGCTTCATAAATTTCAGCTGGATTGGTACTATCACGGTTGTTAGGAATCGTTGGAATAGTTGTGGTTACTTTGTATACATATTTGAATTATATCATGTAACGATTTGTCAAGTATATAATTTTTGATATATAAAGAAGTAGTTGTCAAAAAAATAATAAAAATGTTTCACAAAAAGTATATTTCTCAATTATTTCTGACAATAACAACAACGGTCATCCATTTTGCTGTTGTACTGTTTCAATGATGTATTAATAGTATATTAAAGTATAAGTGGATAAAAAGGGCTTTAAAACACGCGCGATTTTTCGAGCACGACGGCGCAGCCGGAGTGCTCGAAATAGAGCAAGTGTTTTTAAGACCAGTTATCCACGAATACTTTACGTTATTTTTTTTTATTGGTGCACTTTGAAATCATATATACTGGTATTATTACTACAAATAATAGAAATAAGAACTAATAATGCAAGAAGGTTGAATTCGTGATGTGACATCAGTATACCTTTCGTTGTCATGGAAATGAGAAAAACATTCATTTGCAATTTGTTACCAAAGATCAATATTTGTTGTCACCAGAGCTCAAAAATGAATTATTCTAATATCGATTTTTTTAATAGTGAGGCAGAATCGCGGTTAATACCGCGAAAATCCAGTGATATATATAAAAAAGAATATGAAAAGTTCATCAAATGGATGGAGGAGCACATATAAATGAACGAATTGTGAGTAATATTTTGACGTTACAAGGTACTCCTGTCAGTTCAATAATCAAAAATTTGTCATTTAGACTTCACGTTTCTCGATTTGTTGATGTTGTCATGGTTACCTTTAGAAAACGCGCTGAGGCGTGCTTTAAATGGGTAAAAAGGGGCACCAATAAAAAAAAAATAATAATTTCAAATATTATATTACTGACAGAAACGGAAAGCTTGTGAATAAACTGCCTAGCAACGCAACCTCTCCTTTTGCTTTATGGGTTAATAACTCAAACAAAACAAGCAGATTGAGTATATCTAGTAGGCTATCTCCAAAAACCGTGAAGTGAAAGTGGCCGTGAAATAAAGCGGCCATGAAGTGAATGCGGTCGTGAAGTGAATACGACCAAAAAAGTAACACTTCAGGGACGCTATCAAATCCGTAAACTTCATGTTTTGTGACCCTCGCCTAAAAATTTGCATAATGCAATAATTGTACTTACCAAGAACAACTTGATTTATTTGTACCTAAGTATTACTTCGGAGAATAATTTTTAGAGATTGAGCCATTGTATAAAGTTTATACAATGATTGAACTGACAAGAACTTCAGGTCTATTGATTTGGAAATTGATTCTACAATTCAGAATTAGAGCCACTATGCCTCAAGTATGACATATTTCCTTAGCATTTTGTATTTTTTTTTAATATCCAATTAGAAAAATTGCCGAACAGAAAAAGTAGAAAAGTATATTACATCACTGGAATTTTCAGATTTTACGGAATTCGAATTGACCGAAAAATTGCAAGGTTGGGAAAACGCAAAAAAATTCAAAGTTATCCAAATTATTTGAAATTTTGTAGAAACCCGGGAATTTAAAAACATTTCATATAACATTTTTCGAAATATTGAGAAATAACCTAACTTTTTGTTTTTTTTTAAATATCAAATTTGACAGGTGTAGCCGTTTGATAGGGAAAAAATCGTGAACATCTCTCGAAGCGAAACCTGCTTATGAATTTGCGGGAACTGAATAATAAAAAACTCATAGATGCGGTCTTTGACGGTGACAATGTATATATGCGATATATTCCTAGATATTAATGTTTTGGGGTTTTTGCTTATATTTAATATATGATTGCCTCCTCAAAATCAAGAATATATTCGGAACTTAGACAGAAAAAGGCTATAATATTTTTAATCTCATTTTCAAGATCATTCACTTTCGAAGAGTTTATGTATTTCATTCCGAAATGTGGTAAGCAGCATTTTTTTCCCTGGAGTATGCTGGTGAGTGGTTCTTATGTTGGAAGGTATTATACAGTGCGTCCATAAAGTAACGCATATTATTAGCTGAATAAATAATATTATTAAAAATTCCCGAAAGAGGTCGATATTTAAGTTTAATTTCCACGTCTGAGTTTATGAACACCCTGTTCCTATTTCAAACGAATCCATTTAATTTCCTGTTATTTAAAATAATTCAATAATACTATTTACCTTCGAGTAATGACGTCATCGCAGTTTTTTTTAATGGAACACCCCATTTTATTTAATTTTTGGTGTTACCTTGCTGACCTGATTCCAAAACTGTATGAAATGTTTCGTCGAATATGTACAGGGTGAGCAACAATACCAGAATTACAAGTTACTTACAAAATCATAAATAAGGAATAAACGCAATACAAAAATTAAATGAAATTACGTATTATTATACAACTACTGTAATAAACTGATAAAAACACGACGTATATTTCTAACATTGTATGTAACCACTTTCATTAGGGATCTTTGCCACCTGACTATAACGTATATTTCTATTGTTTGAAGATATTTTTTGACATTTGTTTTTTCATTTGACGTTCAAAAACTGTCACAGACAGGAAAGTTCAACTCTGTTTTGTCAACGTTTCATAGTAGGTACCTCTACGTGAAATATATGAAGCGGACTCAACAAGAGGTATGCAAATTATTCCATGAAATGCACTCAGATCGTGAACCTATTTCACAATCTACTGTAAGCAGAATATATCTAAAAAATAGAGAATTAGGACATGTGACGGATGCACCAAATCAAGGTGGACCTACAGTTAATATAAATATTCAACAAGACGTAATTTTGTCGGCAGTTGTACTGTATAGTGCGGGAACTCTCTCGGGAATTAAATATTGGGAAGTCTTCAGTATCGTAAAGTAAAAAACCATCCTTATGAAGTATCTTCCATGAATTGGCTGAAGATGACTTTGACCAAAGAACTGAAATCTGCCAGTGAAGATATGATGGACCAAAATAATAGAAATAACAAATTCATCTTTAAAAAGTTTTATTTTCAGACGAAGCAATATTTTATTTGAACGGCATGTCAATCGGCAAAACACCCGTTATTGGTCTGACGAAAATCCAGACTGGATGCAAGAATACCAAATGCAACGTCCACAAAAGGTGAATGTGTATTGTGAGAAATACAATTTTGGTCCATATTTTTTTGATCAAAATTCGATAGGAGCATTGTATCTGAATTTTTTACAGAATACATTAATTCCTGATTTGACCCAGCTTTTTCCTGAAACTAGCCAAATGATTCATACCGCAGGAATCTGGTTTCAACAGGATGGCGCACCACCACATTTCGCTGCAACTGTGCGCGAGTTTTCAAACGAAACCTGTCCATTAGACTTTTTTTGATGGGGTTATTTGAAATTTAAAGTCTATACTAACAGACCTGACAATATCCGTGACCTTAAAGACCGAATCAGGCAAGAAATGAAGAACGTAACACCCGCTGTGCTACAAAATGTCAGAGACGAAGGTAATTCCTAAGTAGGACATTGTCTAGCAGTCAAAGGAGAGGAATTTGAACATTTATTGTGAATTTTCTTCTGTTTGATTTTGGTAGTGTATTCAGTGGATGCATAACTACGTAATTTAGTTTAATAATTTTTATTACATTTATTCTTCATTTATTATTTTGTGAAACTACAGTAACGTATTACTTTCTAATAAAATTTGTATATTAAATAATTATTTTAAAAAACAGGAAATTGAAATAAAAAGAAGACTTGTTGCGGAAATTTTTTAAAATATTTTTTATTTAGCTAATGATGAATTTATGCGTTACTTATGGACGCACTGTATACTCTGGGTGCTAGATAACGTTTTTTTTTTGTTTTGGCACATACATTGATTTGATTTTATGTCTTGTGTGGTAATTATGATTTATTTTTATTATACGAATGTCTTTCACACATAATTGTGACAAAAGACTAAAATGTCCCAATTGGCGTATGTTGCATGTTTCCAATAAATATTTTTTTAATAAATTAATTAATAAAAAAACCCTTTTCAAAGGCAGGCTCTCATTCAAATGCGCTACAAAGTAAAAAAAAATGCTTTGGATGTGCGACGTAGGTAATTCCGTGGCTGAACTGTCGAGAAACTTCAGAAGTCATATCCAAAAAATTTATATCGAAATCACCGACAAATATGACATTATTGAAATTTGAAAATATATTCGAAAATATATCCTCAATGCGGTCCATGAATTCAACGGTACTAGAATTTGGAGGTCTAAAAACATTTTCAATGGCTATCGGGAAATTATCCATGACAATTTTCACCCTATATATATATTCTACAGTCATTACATTCACCAAAGATAAAATCAAATTTCAAGTTATTTCTAATATATATAATACAACACCTCCGCCCCTAGTGGGACGATTTTGATGACTGAATGTATAGTGGTTCAGATTAACACTATTATTCGAAATGCCTGAGTGCAGCCACGTTCTGGATTCCCTACAATATCACAATATGCATCTATAACTTCATATTTCTACGACAACCTCGATAAATGTTCATTTTATAACCGTAACTTGAATCATAAACAAGCACATTTTGTACAGAATTTCATTTTTGCATCGGTTGCTAGGCAAGTTGCTAAGCAACAAATGCGAAATGGAATATTTCGTATTAGGTCTAGGTTCACTCTAAAATCACGACGACTACAGCTTGTCAAATTATGACGTCCAGCGACAAATTGATGAAATGTCAGCAGATCGTTTCTGTCAAAGTTTTAGTAGGTAACGAGTAATTTCATAGTTGTTTTCTATAAAAACTAATAATTAAAATGGAAACTGATAATGATTGACTTAGATTTGACACCTCCGAACATAATAGAAGCAGCGAAGGTAACAACACTGAATTTATTACCGGAAACGTCGAGTATGTATCAACGCGTTTATAACCTTTTTTTGGAATGGAAGGAAGATCAAAAGACAAAATCGTTTTCCGAGAACGTTTTAATGGCTTATTTTGGCGACTTAGCCAAAAAATTCAAAGGTTCCACTTTGTGGTCACACTTCTCAATGCTGAGAACGACTCTTAGTATCTATAATGATAAAGATATTGCCAAATATTTGAAACTGAAAGCATTCCTCAAGCGGCAGTCTAACGGCTACAAACCCAAAAAGTCAAAGATCTTTACAGCAAATGACATCGATAATTTCATTGAACAGGCTCCAGATGAAATATATTTGGCAACAAAAGTAAGTTTCATATTACCATTTGATGAAAAATATGTTTAAAAAACTAATTTACATTGTAGGTTGCATTAGTTATGGGAGTAATGGGTGCATGTAGAAGACATGAATGACATCAAATGAAAATTACTCATTTCAATGATCTTGGTTCAGCTGTTTTAGTAACAATACCAGACAGTAAAACCAAAATAGTACGAAATTTTACTGTAACTGGCAAATTCTACGAGATTTATAAAAAATACGCAAATCTTCGCCCTCAAAATGCTAATGGTCTATGGTTTTTCATTAATTATCAAAAAGGAAAGTGTACCATTCAGAGAATAGGTCTGAATAAGTTTGGAGCTATGGGAAAAGACATTGCCAACCAAGTATTTAAAATTGCCAAATTACGAATTATATACTGGGCACTGCTTTCGCTGATCCTCCGCAACAATTCTTGTTGATGCTGGAGGTGACATAACCACGTTAAAACGCCACAGTGGCTGGAAATCTACTACAGTCGCTGAGGGATATATTGATGAATCGAAAAAAAGTAAGCTTGACATAGCAAATAAAATTGCAAATGCAATACAGAACATACCATCAGGCATACCAACGAATTTAGAAATGGAAAATCGCGAGAAGTCGTCTACTTCAACGTCGACAAATTATCAATTTCGAAAAGGATTAAGTATTCAGCAATCAAGTTCTCCAAATATGATATTCAATAATTGCACATTCAACTTCAATTAGATACATACATACATTTATAGGCTTCTATTTCTGTGTACCTATCAGAAATAGCAATAAAGAAAATATTTACATATTTCTTCAATTTATATTTTGATTCTGATAGAAAGCCCATTAGCGGCGAATTCGGAGTAATGAAATATCATCAGTTTATTTCTTTCAAAGTTTTTGCAATGTATGCATGTATTATACGTGAACGATATGTTGTCATAGAAAAAGTATAGTATGCAACTCGCAACAAAATGGCCATTTTGCACTCGTATGAATTGCACCACTTGCCTTCGGCTCGTGCTGCAAATTTCATACTCGTGCAAAATGGGCATCATTTTGTGCTCATTGCATAATATACTATTTTGTACTCCGAAAAGTTTGCCACCAGTGATCTCGTATTGAAATGAGATATTTTCACTTCAATTTTTGTTCCATTTGTCACATATGAACTTCGAAACTTGTCTCACGTGCTTTGGCTTTTTTTAAGCAGCGCTAAGTAGCGAGGAACTGACTATGGTATGGATAAAAATGTTGATCGTGGATAATTCTCCAAACTGTGGACTGAGTAGAATTCAGAGCTTCAGCAATTATTCTTCTACTTGTTTCTGGATTCTCCTCGACAGCGTTCAAAACAGCTTCTTCCAATTATGGGGTTCGGACTGCTCGTGGTCTTCCAATAATATCAGCTGTCCTCTTAAAGCTACCTGTTTCTGCCAAACGACGGTGGAGACTGGTAAATGTTGGAGCTGAAGGCAGTACTCGATTAAGAAATCGCTCCTGGTAAATACTTCTTGCTTCGCGCGCATGAGCATATTGTTTAAATTATCCATATTTTCAAAATTAGTGTTTTAAAACTTATAGAAATTTCAACAAAACATTTAACTGTCACATAATATGTAATTACCAAAACTACTCACTCAAACGACAAATTCATTTCCTAAGCATTCTTGTGAAAAATGCAAAATAATGGTAATTACTTCAACACGCATTGATTATCAAATAATCGACTTGAAATTTTCAAGTCCAAATATCTAGAAAACGGTTGCTTATATCGACTTGTAACAGGGGTAGCTTTTTTACGTAGATATGATATGGAAATTGATTTTTTTACTGAAAAATGTGCTAGAAGTACGCTCAAAGAAGTTATGAATCTTCAAAGAAGAATAAGACGTGTAGGTAGCGCCCCCTACGAGTAAGAGCAATAATAACATCAGGTTCGAATTCGACACCTCAAAAAACCTCTCAATACCAATTTTCGTTCAATTGAGGTTACTCTTTTGAAAATTATTTAAAAAAAAATTAAAATAAAAATAAAATTTTAACACCCTGTATCTTGGAAACGAAGCGTTTCCGGACATATATTCATCTGGCAATTCTAATGAGAATATTGTGAGAAATCACCTCCTGAAGTTTGTAAAAGTACTTCTGACTCACCCTGTATAATAATTGGGGCTATTTTTGTTCCCGCGCAATTTTAACCGGGCTTTAGACAAGAAGTGGAAAATGTATCTCCCTAACGACATGATTCATCGGAACATTTATGGAAAACATTTTTGTAGAAAAAATAACGAGCTTTAACTTTTATGCAAGACACTTTGTCATATCTCCAATACTTCTGGAGTTAGTTGTAGCTCAAAATATGGAAATTTTTGTTAGGCAAATATCTTAATTGATTGGATTATAAGTTTTTCAAAATGATCTGGGCCAATATATCTGTATAATAAATAAATTGCAAGATAAAAACTAAAACTCGACTGTGCAATTAATTTTTTTTATATGAAAGCATTTTTTTCTATTATTGTTTTTTCAGGTGGAATGCATGTATGTGAAGCTTGTGGAAAGTGTTATATCTACGAAGTTTATTTGCTTCGTCATAAGAAAAAAGAATGTGGAATCCAAAGAAGATTTGTATGTCCCAAATGTAATAGAAGATTCAAACTGAAACATCATTTGAAGAACCATTTGAATGCAATAGTTGACTGTTTGTTGAGGTCGAGGATATAAATCAAATAAAGATACTCATTACTAATGCATTTCTCATGGAAAATATGTTTTACCAGGATTTACACATATCAAATTGACCTTATCCATGAAATGGTAGGATCGCCAATATAAGGAATGAAATAATTAATAACAAACCATTTCAAAGACAGGCTTTTATTGGAATAACTGCTTTGGATGTATGAGGTAGGTTATTCTGTGAGTTATAGGTTCAAGAGCTTGTCGCGCAAAGTTTTCAGTTCGAATACAAGAGCGACAAGCTTTTGAATCAATAACTCACGAGATAACCTACGTCACACATCCAAAACATTTTCTCAAACTCATTAGCGCATTTGAATGAAAGCTTATTTCTAAAAAGGTTTTTTAATAATTATTTTTTATTTTGTGCTTTTCGCTGAGTACGCCTCAATCTATGCATTTTTGTGTAAGCATCGATTTTTCTGTAAGCTCTGAGCTATCTAGTTCTTCATTGAGGCGACCATTCAAAGATTAACCCGTCCGCCATCTTCGAATTATGAATTTTGACAAAAAATCAATAACAATTTATAATCTTTGACCCCTAAAACCCCGACATACCAATTTTGAATAGAATCGTATCATAATCAAAGAGATGGTCCGCCATCTTGAAGCCGTCATTTTTATTTCATGAATTTTGACAAAAAATCATAATCTTCGATCCCATGTACCCCCACATTCCAATTTCGAATCGAATCGGACCATAAACACGAAACTCGTCCGCTATCATGGAGCCGCCATTTTGTTTTTTTTTTCTATCACAAAAAATCCATAATGCATTGTCACGAGAACCATGAACACCCGCCCAATTTCACGTTGATCGGACAACTAGAAGTGGGTCAAATTTAACTTGTATTATTTGTTCACCCACATCGGGACAGGTGAAACTAAATAAAAGGTTTTTTTTATAATTGTATTTTGTGCTCTATGCATCTTTGTTGAAACATCGTCATGATGGGGCCTCTTTCCTGTAAGTTCTGAGCTATCTAGTTCATCAATGACGAGATCATCCGAAGAATAAGTCGTCCGCCATCCTGGAGTTGCCATCTTCAATTTATGAATTTTGACACAAAATCAATAATATTCGACTAAATTCATAATCTCCGACGTCAAAAACTTCGAAATACCAATTTTGAATAGAAACGGTCCATCATCACAAAACTCGTCCACCATCTTGGAGCCGCCATCTTCAATTTATGAATTTTGCCAAAAAATTCATAATCTTCGACCCCGAAAACCCCCACATACTAATTTTTGATCGAATCGGACCATAATCACAAAACTCGTCCGCCATCCCAAATTCGTGAATTTTGACAAAAAAATTCATAATCTCCGACCCCGAAAACCCCTACATACCAATTTTAAATAGAATCGGACCATTATCACAGAAATCGTCGGACATCTTGAAGCCGTCATTTTGATTACATGAATTTTGTCAGGAAATTCATAATTTTCGACCCTGAAAACCCCCACATACCAATTTTGAATCGAATCGGACCATGAACACAAATCTCGTCCACCATCTGGGAGCCGCCATTTTGTTTTTTTTTTTTCTCTAACAAATGCATAATGCATTGTCACGGGAAACTATGAACACCTGCCAGATTTCACGTTATTTGAACAACTAGAAATGGGTCAAATTTAACTTGCAAGATTTGATGACAAACATCGGGACAGGTGAAACTAAATAAAAGCTTGTAATAAAGAAATTGAGGTTAATCAAGACAATATTTAGGATACCAATACATCATTACTGTTCTATTTAGGAAAATAATTGATAATCATGTGGAGTATTTTTATATTCATTAACGTCAATACAATATGTCACGAAGTAACTCTCTCTAACTAGATCTATTTCAATAATATACTGAGAGAAAAACAACATATATAATACCCTTTAATATAAATCATTTAGCACTAAAAATGTAACCTGTCTGGCCTTCTTGATTGACTGCGTCTTCTCAAAACACGAGCAGTCTCATCTCGATTCATTTCACTATCATTGTTAATATTGGACACCTAAGTGGGCAAAGAGGGAGCGTCTATTAATGAAGATCGCGGTATTGCAGATACATTTAGTGCAACATTCTGTCTGGAAGCACCTCCATTTCTTTCAATTGATAAGTATGTCTTTTTGATGTAATACCGCCCAACTTCTACAATATGGTTCCTTCCACCAAGTACTTGATGAATCTCTCCCTTACACCAATTTTGTGCATTTTTACGATAATCTTTGACCCACACCTTCTCACCCTGAGAAAAAATGGTATTTCTTCTATTCTATGAAGATTTTTCCATACGAATTTGTTCTTTCCCACCATATCCTCAGTTGATGACAATATTGAATCAAATTTGGTTCGTAAATTACGTCCAAAAAGTAGCTGTGCTGGTGTTCTTTTTGCGGTTGTGTGTTCAAAGTTACGGTAATGCAATAGAAAAGTATCCAAAATGTGATCTTTGTCTCTAACACCATCGTTATGTGCTTTTAAAAAGCCTTTTTCATTACTTTCAACCAGTCTCAGCTGAACCATTCGTCTCTGGGTGATAGGGTGCGCCAGTTGAATGTTCAATTCCAAACTGATCTAAAATTGGTTTGAATTTCTCTGAACAAAAAGTTGGTGCGTTATCAGAACATAATTCTTCGGGCCATCCGAATCGTGCAAACATTTTACAACGAATTTTAATTGTGATATTAGTTGTTATGTTTTCAACCTCAAAACATTCAATCCACTTCGAAGTTGCATCTCCAACTACTAAAAAATACTTGTTCAAACATGGCACAAAAAAATCTACTTGGAGTCGAATCCATGCTCTTTTAGTCCAATCTCAAGAAATCAGTGGGGCTTTGGGCGAATTACTGGCATAAACTGCACACGTGTCGCAAGAATTTGCCAAGTTTTCTATTTGATTATCGATATTTGGCCACCAAAAACTACGACTTGGCTAAAGACTTCCTTTTTGTTATGCCCAGATGACTAGAATGAAGTTCTTCTTCTGATGAAATTTCACTGGTACAATCAATCGATATCCCCACATTGAACAACCATGTTCTTCTGTTATTCGGGATCGTCTATCGAAATATGGCTTTAATTCAGCAGAAATAC
Source organism: Gonioctena quinquepunctata (assembly GCA_018342105.1). Lineage (NCBI taxonomy): Eukaryota > Metazoa > Arthropoda > Insecta > Coleoptera > Chrysomelidae > Gonioctena > Gonioctena quinquepunctata. The sequence continues at coordinate 455,979 of JAFIRS010000898.1, read as the reverse complement.
ACTTTGTTGGCCACCCCGTATGAACCTCATGTGCTTTCTGTCCCAAAATCACATGTTTGGAAGTTTATTTTATTATTAATCCACAATTGATAGGAAAGTCAGAATTTTCTAGGTAATTTAAATATAATATTTCATCTCTGTCTTCATTTCCATTAAAATAGAATGAATTGCTATATTAATCTGTATTTATGGCTGCGGACGATCCAGACAAAAAATCAGAACTGATATATTTTATTTCATAATTTAATGCAGACAGAATATGTGCCCAACGCTGTAGTCGATTTGCCGCAAAAACAGGAAACTTTTTTTTCTCCAAGAATAGTGAGAAGTGGTTTGTGAAAAGTAGAAATTTCGAATAGATATTGAAAAAACTTTTTAACACGAAATATTATAGCAGCTGCCTCTTTTTCAATTTGAGAATATGTAACCTCACTAGAATTCAACAAAGAGATGCAAAAGAAAAGTATTACAATTTTTTCAACGCTTCGGGGAATTTCCCAAGATCGAAATTCCGAAGATTTAACTATTAGACTAATTTTGCATATTAGAGATGATAATGACATTATCAGCAAGTGTATCCAAATACAGTAATCCTACCTAATTTTATTTTTGATGCGTATATATCCGTCTAGAGCGTGAGCGGCAGCGTATATATATATATATATATATATATATATATATATATATATATATATATACGTCAAGAGCATTGAAGGGGTTAAAACACTGATTTATTTTTATAAATAGGTATTTATATATCTACCTACCAGTCTTTTGGATATTTAAATTGGTCTTTCCAAAACAACCAAGCAGCCCCTAGACCTAGACGCTCTATATTATTATTGTTTAATATATTGTACAATATTGTCAAAGGGAGACTATTTAATATTTATTGTACAACCTCTTAATATTAACAACATATGATCAATACCACTGTACAGTATGAAATATTGAACAATAATATTGATCAGTTAGAGGATGCTTTTGATCACTACTCATTTTGTACCCATTGACTATTACACCCCGACCGGGACCGTCAGATCGATCGTTGCAGTCGCTAAAGCCGTGCGCGCAAGAATATCAATTTGACCTGTTAAAAAAAATCGCTGACACAATACTATGAACTAGTCATGTTTTTTTTTATTCTAATTACTTTTTTCAACTAGTGTCTTCAATTTGTACGCAACATGAATATAAAAAATTTCATAAATACACTTTTTTCTCGATAGCCTTAAAGTACGCCACTAAAAATAACAAGTTTGAAATTCTATTATTTTAACAACTAAAAAAAATCAGGTTCGAAGCGCTATTCTGTCTACTTCAATCTAATATAAAAAATAGGTTGATAGTAAACGCATTTTCAGAGATATAGCGGTAAAGACATAAAAAAAAAAATTTCATTAAAAATTAGATTTTTTAGTTTTTCCGAAATAAAAAAAGTTTTGGCCATCAAAAAATGTCGTAAAAACTGATTTGCACGATTACCTTATTAAAGAATCCCTCCAAGTCTGGTTGGGTTCTTCGCCGGGTTTTTTTCTCGAAAACTAAGCGACGTTGTTTCCAATTTTTACTCTACTATATACTTTACCGAAAGGAGATAACATGAATCAGGGAAAATTGTTGGCTTTCTACTTCTCCATATGAAAAATTGGGGATCTAATCGATAATTTGCTAACACTCTTTCACATCAAACATAAGTTGCTTTTAGATACAAAAAGAGTTTTTATCACATTTTGTTTTTATTGTCTCTCATTGGAAGTTTCAACATATTGAGAAACATACAAAGTTTTTTCACACACCAGGAATATCTTTCGTAGTGCAAATCCTTACTGCGGGTTCATAGTCGACGAAGAAATTCGACTATTCATCAGAGGATTTCGAAACACTATACCACAATTCATTTCATTCATATATTCTTCTCCGCTTTTTGAGAATGATAGAAATAAATCTGCTCCCAACATTTCATTTTACGGAATGAAGTTATTTTAATGAAATGTATTCGACTTGCTGTTGTGAAAATTGTACAAATAATTCAAATTCAACCTATTTACCGACTTTTTTTTTCTTGAGAATATAGATGTATGTGAGATTGAGAATAGTTTTATATATACTTGAAAATTCCACACCTTATATTTTCGACCAATTGAAAGCCTGTATTTTGTTTCGTTACCATAGCAACTAAAAAAAAATTCCGGAAATTTTTCTCCTCCTTGGGGTAAGGAGCATGAAACTACACTGGAATTTTTTTGACGTTTATAGGTAAAATGACTTCAGAAATAACTTCAGATTATGTCGAATTTATTCTATAAGTTAATAAGTAAAAATCATTTATTAACAGTTTACCATATAATTTGTACTTGAAAATTCAAAATTTACAAAAACACATTATGTTACTACGTTAGTTCTTATATTTCAACACAAACAACTATTTTTAACTGAAGCATCTAAATGTTGTTGACATTCCTTAACTACGTCTTCATTCTTTAATGGAGAATATAAAAGCGAACATTCACTAAAATGTTTAAATTGTCTATGTTTCATAAATTATATGTAGTACTTTGAAACAATCTTATTCTGCTGTAATCCACGAAGAGCAACATATTTTTTACACACCAGAAGCAAATGATGTTTGATAATCCCAAACAAATTCGGTGAATAAATTTCTGACCCGCATTCTTCTAATAAATATGTTAAAAATGTTAGGTTCCGATGATACATTTTAATTTTACTAACTTCATTACAAAACCAATTACGAATCTGCGATTCTGTTACTCGGGCTCTTGGGTTGGAAAGATTTTGGGTAACTCTTTTACTAATTTGTTTGGAGCGACTGACAAAGTCTTCGTACTAGTGTCTTTGCGCCCGATTTTCTGGAAAAGGATTGTCACATAACTGTGTCTTTGTAATTGGGAAACCTTGTTTGGCTAGATTCAATATCTATTCTACTAATATCTTTTTTTTCTGTTGACAGAATAGTGTATACTCCAGTCTTGCACTCAATCTTTTTCCTCCCAGAATATTTGTCGGATGAAGTCGTTCTCGGGATATTAAATCTCCTACTTGCTTCAGAAATTTTCATGCCACTTTGAATAGACTGTATCGCATTGCGAATATCATTCACAGTATAAGGCTCTTTTGTTTTGTTCATTTCTGTCTGATATAGAAGAGATATATTTTATAAAAATTTATTCAATTTTTGAGCTTACCATTGATTATGTTGATTTTATATACTTAAGTCTTATCTGAATCTGAACCATTTAAAAAAGGGGTGGACGAAATCATGGGTTCCCAAAAATACTAAAGACACACTTTGCTTCAATGTTTTGGTCCTGAATTTCGTCAGAATTTTTACTATTTTTAACACCAGGAATAATTTAATAAAGATATGACCAAATTAGGGTTCACGATAGTTCAGTTAATTTTTCATTGAATTTTCAGATTCTCACCCTGAAAATACATTCCGATTTTATTCAAATACCAAATAATGAGAACATGCTTTCGGCCTCAATTTCGTCAGTAATGACGAAACTAGTTACATTCTACAGTTCTCGTGTCCCAAATTTCGCCCCCAACAATTTTTTATTGAATACGCAAACATCCTTCCTTCTTTTTGGAAAAATGTTCAAACATATACTTGTATTGCTGACACTGGTTTCAATAAAAATTTATTGCAAATTCTCAAGAATATTTGAGGTTTTAGTAACAACCTGCAGTAAACTCACCTTAGTAATTGTAATACAATTCCTCCACCACTGTCGACAAGCAACTGTTCTGATAAAAAATCTAAACATTCCCACGTCGTTTGGAGAAATACTTAACAAGTGACAATCATTGATGCCGGATGTCTAAGGATTCTCTGAAGTCAGCTAATTTTATATTAGGTCAAATTGATACTTAATACAATCAAAAACTTTCAAAACTGACGAAATTATGGTTACCGACAAAATAGGGAGACTTACTTCATAACATCCCAGCTGTGGATAAAATGTTGAATTACAGTCCATGTCTTATAAGCATAGAAAAGCCATCGTGTTGCTCTCCTTTCGTGTTTTATATGGCTATTAAATTTCAGTGACACTTCTTTCCCCACCCGAGAGCACGAAAAACATTTTTCATTGAGTCAATTAACCCTATAGTGGACGCGCCAGTGAACTTTATTCGCTACTTACCACACATTTGTATTTATCTACTTGAAACGTAGATGTATCCCATCTTCTCGTACAGTACCTTCCAACCGACTTTTATTGAGCATTTCAGTTGAGTTTGGACTGCCTGGGAGTACTGATACATCATGTGGAAATCCAAAGATCAACCTGTGTCAGAGTGGGTGAACTTACTACACCAGCGCGTCCAGTCATGTACGTATTTTTAAATGTATTTAATCAAGCACATTTTGATGCGCTGAAAGTCAGTTGCCTAGAAATTAATGAAATAATTTCGTTTGAATTTTAGGTAAAAATTTTCAAAAGAAGAGGTTCATGAACGAGTTTTAGGCGAACTTTTTGATGAAGATCATGTAAGTTTACATGAAAGAGATTTCAGATGGGAATTGGATTCATCTGATGATGAAGAGGAGAAAGTGTACCTTCAGATTACGATGGCAATTCTGAAACAGAAGGTGATTCTGTTCAGGATATCTAAGATGAAGATGATCAGGAGAGATATTTTTTTTCTGGAAAAAGATAATGAAACGATCTGGTGCAACTCGGATGTTTTAGAAGGAAACTGCCGAGTAAGGTCTAAAAATATTGTCAAAACAGCTTCAGGCCCAAAAAGCAAAGCAAACAAAATCACCACAGACTGATTTGTTTAAGGATTTCTGGAAATGGATCAATGTAATAGTTTCAAGTTTTATAATAATATTTTTTTTCAAATCCCCTGTTTTAATTGATTACCATGATTTCTAGAAGTGATATGTTCTTTTATTTCAATAAAACAAAGTAGCAGCCGTGGTTGTGTTGTTTCAAATTGGATTTTTAAATGGTGAACTAAGGTCACCACGCGCCTGGTCGTGTAGTTTTCCTAAGCGCGTCCGTTCAAGGCTTTATTAGGTAAGTATATCCACTGTCGAAACTAATATTCACCTCATATACAAATAGTATATTGAAGTATAAGTGGATAAAAAGGGCTTTAAAACACGCTCGATTTTTCGAGCACGACGGCGCAGCCGGAGTGCTCGAAATAGAGCAAGTGTTTTTAAGACCAGTTATCCACGAATACTTTACGCTATTTTGTTTTATTGGTGTACTTTGAAATCATATATACTGGTATTATTACTACAAAAAATAGAAATAAGAACTAATAATGCAAAATGGTTGAATTCGTGATGTGACATCAGTATACCTCTCGTTGTCATGGAAATGAGAAAAACAGATATTCATTTGCAATTTGTTATCAAACATCAATATTTGTTGTCACCAGAGCTCAAAAATGAATTAATCTAATATAGATTTTTTTAATAGTGAGGCAGAATCCAGTGATATATATTAAAAATAATATGAAAAGTTCATCAAATGGATGGGGGAGCAAGAGGTATCACATATAAATGAACGAGTTGTTGGTAATATTTCATTTGACGTTACAAGGTACTCCTGTCAGATCAATAATCAAAAATTTGTCATCTGGACTTCACGTTTCTCGATTTGTTGATGTTGCCATGGTAACTTTAAAAAACGCGCGTTTTTTTAAGTTCGATTTAAACACGCTGAGGCGAGCTTTAAATGGGTAAGAAGGGGCACCAATTGAAAAATAAATATTATATCAAATAAATAAATGAATAAATCACATCATCGAAGTTGTAGCATGTGTCCTATTTTTGCGCCTGGCAGGGCTTTATCCATACTAAAAAGCCGAAAAAAAAATTATTTTCACCTTCGCATGCTTCTCTAAATTTTCGAGTTTTAGTCATAAACACTACATACAGGGTGATTCAAAAGTACTTTGACAAACTTCAGGAGGGGATTCCTCACAATACTCTAATATGAATTGTCCGAATAAATATATGTCCGGAAACGCTCCGTTTCCAAGATACAGGGTGTTGAGGTTTTATTTTTATTTTCGTTTTTTTTTAAATAACTTTCGAATTACTGACCTTGATCAAACGAAAATTGATATTGAGAGGTTTTTCGAGGTGTCGAATTCGAACCTGATATTACCGCTCTTTCTAATAGGGGGCGCCACCTACACGCCTTTCTCTTTTTTGAAGATTCATAACTTTTTTTGGCGTACTTCTAGCACATTTTTCAGTGAAAAATTCAATTTCTCTATCATATCTACGTAAAAAACTACCCCTGTTACTAGTCGCTATAAGCAACCGTTTTCTAGATATTTGGACATAAAAATTTCAGCTCGATTATTTGATAATCGATGTGTGTTATTACCATTATTTTGCATTTTTCACAGGAATGCTTAGGAAATGAATTTGACGTTTAAGTAAGTAGTTTTGTTTTTTTGTAGGTGGCGCACCTATTCTATTTATTTTTACTCGTTTGATATACTTATTTTTGTATCAAGGGTGCAAAATCTGTATTTGTTTTAATGAAATATGCAAGAAATATCAACATTTTATTTCAAGAAATTTTGAATATGTGGAATAAAATAAAATAAATGAAACTAAATTGTATTCAAATAAATTGTTCAAAGTGTCAACCTTCAGCGAAGATACAGGCATTCAGTCTTCTAGTCATTGAATCTCGTACCCGCTCAAAAATCATTGGTGTGTTTCTTATTGTTTCAGGCGTCTACCATTTAGTTTCTTAGATCTTCCTCGTTCGCTAATGGAGTTTTATAAACTAGTGACTTCAAATATCCCCAAAAATAAAAATCTAGCGGGTTTAGATCTGGGAACCTTGGTGCCCACGCCTGGTAAGGTTCTACACCCCACATGCGGATACGAATTTCTAATGGTACATTCTGAAGTAGTCCCGGCAATTCATTTTCTAAAAAGTCCCTGTAAGTTGCGCCATTCAGTCGGAACGGAAGGAAGAAAGGACCTATCGAGTAATTATCAATTATTGCCGCCTATACATTTACAGAAAATTGATACTGATGATGTCTTTCACTAACTACATGCGAATTTTCCAGAGCCCAAACATGGTTGTTATGAAAGTTCGTAATAGCATTTCGGGAGAAGTTCGCCTCGTCCGTGAAGAATACATATCTCAAAAATTGAGGATTTCCAGCCAATTTTCTCAAAAACCACTGACACATAGTAATGCGTTAGGGGAAGTCTCGTGGCAGAAGAGCTTGTACCCTTTGAATATGGTATGGATGAAATTGTTGATCGTGGATAATTCTCCAAACTGTGGACTCAGTGGAATTGAGAGTTCCAGCAATTATTCTTGTACTTGTTTCTGGATTCTCCTCGAGAGCGTTCAAAACAGTTTCTTTCAATTCTGGGGTTCGGACTGCTCGTGTTCTTTCAGTAATATCAGCTGCCCTCTTGAAGCTACCTGTTTCCGCCAAACGACGGTAGGGACTCGTAAATGTTGGAGCTGAAGGCAGTGCTCGATTGGGAAATCGCTCCTGGTAAATACGTCTTGCTTCGCGCGCATTGCCATCCGCAAGGACAAAAACGAAATGCATATCGGCTAAATGAGCATTATTGTTGGAATATTCCATATTTTCAAAATGAGTGTTTTAAAACTAACAGAAACTCCAACAAAACGTTTAACTGTTACATTGTAATTACCAAAACTACTTACTTAAACGTCAAATTCATTTCCTAAGCATCCTTGTGAAAAATGCAAAATAATGGTAATAACACGCATCGATTATCAAATAATCGACTTGAAATTTCCGAGTACAAATATCTAGAAAACGGTTGCTTATACCGACTTGTAACAGGGGTAGCTTATGATAGAGGAATTGATTTTTTCACTGAAAATTGTGCCAGAAGTACGCTCAAAAAAATTATGAATCTTCAAAAAAGAAAAAGACGTGTAGGTGGCGCCCCCTACGAGTAAGAGCAATGATAACATCAGGTTCGAATTCGACACTTCAAAAAACCTCTCATTACCAATTTTCGTTCAATTGAGGTCGGTATTTCGAATGTTATTTAAAAACAACGAGAATAAAAATAAAACTTTAACACCCTGTATCTTGGAAACGAAGCGTTTCCGGTCATATATTTATTTGGAAATTTCATATTAGAATATTTTGAGGAATCACTTCCTGAAGTTTGTCAAAGTACTTTAGAATCACCCTGTATAATCTATTGAAATCCAGAAATTGCTAATATATAACTCCGAATACAGATCAGGGCCCTTCACGCCGCCCTCCATTTGTTCACTGCCAATATTCTACCGACACATGAGATGACTGATACACCAATTCATCCATCCAGCAGTTGCAATTCGGATAAATATTAAAGTGCTACTGTTCAGAATACAGTAATTGAGAAATTAGGAGCGATGTTTCAATAATAGACATATTCACCTGCATCAAAAAATTGCAGTGTACGTGCTAGTTTAGCGACCCAAGGGACGTTATCCATACTATAAACAGCTGAAAAATAAATTTTACCTTTACGTGCTTCCGATATAACTACATTTTCGAGAGTCAGTCATAAACACCTGATGACATAAATCCAAAACCAGTAGTCGTGCTCTACAGAGCCTCGTTCCACGAACTATTTTTTACGACTGATAAGATTCCCACCACCTATTGGGCGACTGCTGATTGCATTATACGATTGAGTAGTTGAAATTGACCCTAATTTTGTAAAAGTCAGTCGTAAACTCATCATAAAAATATCTAGAATTTTTCTCTCCGTACCCATTTATAAAGACTGGCGGACAAAATTTGTAATATTCAAAGGCAAATGGTATGATCTACCCGAGTCGTCGTGAATTGTCGAATTTTTCTGGGCCCGTGTTTTTATTTATTTTGAACGGTGCAGCAGGTGAACGCCAAGTTGTAGACGACTGACAACCGGCCAGCGTCGTTTTATTTTATTGTGAACTTTCGTAAATTTTCAATTATTTCACCTTTTTTTTATAACCGGTCAGTATTTCTCATACCATCACTTCGCGCCAGAAAAAATGTAGGAGGGGCTGTCTGAAACATCGTCGACATCGATACCACGGGCTCTTGGTCTATTTGTAGTTACCAACGAATTCATACAATTAATTTTCGATTTCAATATCGAATTTTTCGTCACAAGGAACCAAATAAATAAAAAATCAATGAATTTTCCCACAAAAACAATTGAGTTCCGACTTTTTGTCTGTAGCTTATGTAGAATAATTTATTGGGTACATTTTTGTTAGCTGAATAAAATAAAACATTTTTTTTCATGTGTACGTTTTGTCTACTTAGATGTAATACGATTATCAATTTTATCATACTGCCACTTCCGAGAGCTTTTTTATGTTATTAGACCCAACAAGCATTAAATTTACTATATTTTTTTCCATATACAAAATTATAGTGAACACTTTCTTTCACAAGACATTATGTTCGTGGACACATTTTTCGAGGAATAAAAATTACAATATTGTATTTAATATGAAATAGAAAAACCTGACTAGAATATTTATGATCTCAATATTTTTCTCTAATTAATGAGAAGTCAATTTTTTGGGAATATCATCAGCACATCGATAGGGAAATTGAAAAAAATAATGAAATAATAATTAGTTTGATAGAAGAACACTTCACCATTTCTTTCCAAACAATAGATTTTCGTTTAGGCCATTAGAGATGGACATGATTTTCCCAAAATTTGATAATGATTGCTAAAGTTTTAAAACTTTCAAATGATGATTAGTCTGATTTTGCAACCCTTTTTTCTAACGGAAAATGTTTAAAATCAGGATTTAATGAATTTTCACATTATTAGCGCGGAAAAATTTGCAAAAGTTCTGCAAACTTTCGATGTTTTGAAAAATAGCAATTTACACCATCTGATAAATTTGCAACCATTCAAACAAAACGGAAATTTTCGTTTTATCGAAAAAAAATTGTTATTTATCCCAATTTTTTTATGAAAGTTCCAAAAGTTCGCAAACTCGAAAAAATAACTAAAATAATGTTCTTGAGAGGAGTTTCACTTTGCAACCTCTTGCGTCAAACGGAAGATATATTTTATCATGAAATTGTTTTTTTTTTTATTGAAATAAATATCGGAATTATTACTAAAGTTTCAAATAATGGTTGCAAATGGGGATGTCTTGTCGTACAATGTTTTCAATAATTTGCAACCTAAGGAAATGAGGGTAAAATCAAAAGAAAAATATTTTCGTATTCGTACTCTACCAAAAAAAGCAAAAGTTCTGCAAATTGGGCAGACATCACATTTTACCAATTGGTTGCAGTATAATAATTTGCAAACTATGTTACAATGCGGAACATTAGAAATAAAAAAATATTTATTTTTACAACAGCTGTGTTATCTGATTAATAAAGATTTTTATTTATCTAATAAATGATATTAATTGTGTTATCAAGTTAAACGACCAAGAAGAAGCTCGACAATGTTGAACGTTTTCGATTTGAATTCGTAACATCACATTACAATCAGAAATTTGCTTAAAAAAATCCTCTGAGTATGTTTGATGGAGGATAGAGAATCTCTCGACACATTTTCATAATTTTTTCGATTCATTACAAAATGGAAGAAATATTGAGAATTAAAAAACACTTGTACAGTTGTATCAAAAGAGCAAACAATAGGGCGTCACAGGAAACAATCGAATTTCTCCTCACGCTGCCCAGGTCGAGTATGTAGGCATATATTTACTAAGAGTGGGAGGCAGATAGTGAACTGTTTGGACATTGGCAACGCAGCTTCTGTCCGTTCTCGATTTATTTGGGATTTGGATATTCATTCGAATCGATTGCTGGATGGAAGCAGTGGCGCTGACAAAAGTTCACACAAATTAAATAGCCGATTTATTTCATTATTTGTTTTTCAATGTTATTTTCCGAGGATGATTGAAATCAAGTTTTTAATGGCCATATACATTATTTTTCGATTACTCAATGCTAGAGTCGAAATTCATTGCGAAAAACAAAGTCATTTGAAATTGATTTAAAGGGTAACTGGGGCCGAAAATATTGATAATTCAATGTCAAAATTAAAAGATGGCGGAAATATTTTGTGATTTATGTTCCGATTCTAACCAAAATTGGGAGAATTTTGGGATCGCAATAAATTATTAATTATTTGTCTAAATTCGAGAACTCAAGATGGCGAATAACGTTTTGTGATCTATCTTTTCATTCGTATTCGTATTTGTCAAAAATTCAAGGTGCGGACGGATTTTTCACTAATGGTTCGATTGATGCTTTTGAAAATTAATATCATATGGTTTTTGAGGTCTAGAATAATGGATTCCAAGTAAAAATCACAAAAATGAAGAGGGTAAAAATAAAATAAATATAAATGTTCTAAAATGGAACAATGTTTTATTAGATGTGTGAGGCAAGTTATTCTGTGTTCAAACTAAATTGGTCGCATGACAAAGTTCTCAGTCTGTAATTACCGGTTATCAGATGAGTATATCATCACACATCTAACAGAATATGATTTTTTTTTTCAGTGCTTCTGAACAAAAGCTCGTCTTGGAAGAGTTTTTCATTTTTACAATTTGGTCTTCAATCAGATATAATTTCCGATGGTTGAATCGGTTTTTTCCAAAAACCAATAATTTCATGAAAGATATATTTTTTGTATGGACTCTGTGGGCCCATGAGAATCATTTGCTCAAAAAAATCGTCATAATAAACTAAAGGCATAAAACTTTCAAACTATAACTGTGTTACGTCCCCTCTTTATTTTGAAATTTATATGAATCAAGAAAATGATTCTTACGTGTCGATTACATTTCAGTCCTCCATTCGAATTCAATGGAATTTTTCATGCGAAACCACAATTGGAGTAAGAAAGTCGAGTGGAAATGTACATTCTAATTCAAGAAATAAATACCCGTAAACATTAAATTTGAGATGTAATATCGATCTCACAAATTTTTAATTTTCAGCAACGTTTCTGTTTGATGATGCAAATTATGTACTTGCGAGATTCACAATCGATCCTTATATCCATAGAGCATCGATTATTCATTTTAAAATGTCTTCGATTGCTATAAAGTCATGTTGTGACAAGTGGAAATTTTAAATGAAGAATGGTTGTATGTCGTTTCTGATACAATAAGAAATTAATGTCTTCCAATACTTCTTTGGCAGAATTTAGCAAAATTTTGTACTCTTTCGATTGTTGCATTCAAAAATGTTGGATTCAATTTTTTCGCTGATTGGTCGAAAACATGATTGTTTCTAACATTAATAACTTGTTTAAAATTTTGTAGTGGTTAACAACGTAACCGTGTCATTTTTCGGTTGTAATTTCAATCAACCAGTACAAAATATAACACATCTACGCGATGGATAATCAAGTATTTAACTGGACCACTCTAGACATATGGCGGTAGAATATATATCTTAAACATATTTCCACAATGTTTTCAATTTATGGCCAAATTATAAAAAAAACAAATCAATTATACAAAAAAAATTTCGTTGAACAATGTCTGTTGCAAATTTTTTGCGTCACGTAAAATATTACTCATAATTATAACTTTTGCAATTATTTCAGAAGTTATAAAAATGCAAAAAAATTGTATTAGTGATTATATGGGTTCCGTTTTTCCTATGAGGTTGCTAAGTTAATGTCTTCAATACTTCTTTGGCAGAATTCAGCAAAATTTTGTACTTTTTTATTGTTGCATTCAAAAATGTTGGATTCAATTTATTTCGCTGATTGGTCGAAAACAGTGATTGTTTGTAAGATTAATAACTTGTTCAAAAATTTGTAGTAGTTAACAACGTAACCGTGTCATTTTTTGGTTGCAATTTCAATCAACCAGTACAAAATTTAACAGATATACGCGATGGATAATCAAGTATTCAACTGGACCACTGTAGACATATGGCGGTAGAATATATATCTTACACCTATTTGCACAATGTTTCCAATTAATGGCCAAATTATAAAAATAAACAAATCAATTATATAACAAAAAATATTTTGTGAACAATGTCTATTGCAAATTTCTTGCGTCACGTGAAATATTACTCATAATTATAACTTTTGCAAATATTTCAGCAGTTGTAAGAATGCAAAAAATTTATATTAGTGATTAAATGGGTTCCGTTTTTCGTATGAGGTTGCCAAGTTACATATCCACTGAGACCGATATTTTCTTTATTTGCAACCACAATAGAAAACTTTTGTAATTTTTAATTTTAAAAAGGTCATAAAAAAAATTATAAATAATTATGCGTTTTTCAGAAACGGTTGCAAATGACGTATGTTAAACTTTTTTTCCATTAACTTATTCAATTTGCAGAACTTTCGTAATTTTTTTAAATGAATTACAATTAATTAAAAAAAAAAATGACAAAAAACAAGGTTTTGCAACTTTTACAAGGTTGCAAACTTAATGCATGTTGTAAAACATCATTACTATCGGTATGTCTAGTTTGCAAAACTTTTTTTCAGTGCAAAAATAAAGCATAAAAACGTTTTGTGCAATTAAAACAATGTTCTGTTCATCGCAGACTTCTGCAAAATTTTATAGTTTGTTTTCATCAATGCACTAACATACCATTGAAGTTTGAAAACTTTTGGAATTAATGTGAATTGATTGTTCATTTCTACTGGCCCAGTTAGCAATATTCATGCGATGTTAACACAAAAAAGAAATAAATATTGAATCACCTCAGCCTCAGTCCGTTTTCTAAAAGCAGACAGAACATATACTATTGACAAATAATTTTTCTGTGAGATATTTACAATAATATATCATGCACAATAAATTGTATGATCAATTCGATTCTCATTTCTTACTGATAGGTTGGATATTATATAGAAAATGTTTTTTGAAAGGAATGAAAACAAATTCCAAATTCCGTGTTGTAACAAAATTATTGAATTGTTACGTCCAACCCATTGGAAGGAGCTATAATTATCTTAAAATTGGTGGGTTTCAGAGATTTTCCATCTTATTTAAAAAATATTTCAAAATGATATTTTTTCAGAAATTTATAGGGTTTGAGTTATGAGATCAAAGTCAAAGTTGTCTGTTCTGGTCTTTCTAATAATCTATAAATACATTTATTTACTAAAAATCTTGTAAAACATAACAAACCAGTTTCAGAATTTTTTGTAGCTCTGGCAACACAGCCACCTCCGACCACCCAACCCAACGGCAAATGGAACTGACGCTTACGTCACTATCGTATAAACTTGGCGGGAAGTAATTACCTTAGGGTGTATAGTGAGTTACTGGTTCAACGAGATTATTGCCTATATAGTGTTATTCTATATTTCCCTTCAAATTGTGCGTGTAATATCACAGATATGTTTTGACGTAGTTAGTGTATTGAACGTTGAGTTAATTTCGAACAGTGTAGACGCTAAGACTCCTCGTGTTTTTCGTATCTGACCTTAACCTAACTCTATGTGCCATGTGTTAGGAAAAGTGTAGGGGAAATGGGAGTGAATGTTATTCTAGTTTTGTATACAACTGCTTCATACTTGGACAGAGGGACGACCTATCAACAGTTTTGTATTTAGATAGAAATAAAAAATATAGAGGAAATACACTTTTCTGACCAAAGTAAGTACACATTATTTCTTTGTTAATATTACGACCTACGACCCGACTCTCATTCAGATGTTTAACTTTGAGCCATATGGTAAATATCTAGTTACACCACACATGCACTCTGAATATGATGAAAATACTTTTCTTACGTGTTTTTGCCTCCTGAACACGAATCTGGAAGAAAAAGGCGGCGATCTCATACCGTTTCCGAGTTACAACCCTTTTTCAAAAAAAAAAATAACCTTATTTTCAAACACCGTTTTCTCGCACGAAAATCACTCAAAATGCCTCCTTCTTTTTACCAGCATGAACAATACACCCTAAATCACTTATTTTCGGCACAACTTTACAAAATATCGTCGTTTTTATCGAAAAAAAATCCTCTTTCTTACACAGTCCAAATCAACAATTGTCATACTTTTGACAGAAGACATTTAGTAACTTTGCCTTATTTTTCATATTGGTAATAAATGAATCACCGCCCACAACAATTGCACGCATAAATGAAGGGGAAACTATTGCTCACATTTGAATTCGAAAAGTTGGCGGTGATTCACTTATCACCAACATGAAAAATAAGGCAGTTTTTTTGAAAAAGTGCTGTAACTCCGGAACGGTATGAGACCGCCGCATTTTTCTTCCGGATTCGTGTTCAGGAGGCAAAAACACGTAAGAAAAGTATTTTCCCCATATTCAGAGTGCATGTGTGGTGTAACTAGATATTTACCAACCATATTGAAGATTCGAAAATAATGATTGAAATATGAATGTTGGAGGAGAGGCTTCAGAATAGATCGAGTCCTTCATAATTCACATACAAACATTGTTGATATCCTATAAAAAGTATTTCCGTCAGACGACTACGTCTCATTTTTCGAAAACTCTCATTTTAGTATTCATAGAAATATTATTGGGTAGAACTTTATTCGAGTCTTTGGTTCCCAGTCATGCTCAAAGTTGCAGATTACGAGTTGTAAGTGGAGAAACATACTTAATTCATGAAGAATTACAAAAAATGTCTTTTGAGGAAGGCTTTATAACAATACTAGCTGGTACCCGCGACTTCGCCATCGTGAAATGTGTATTTTTTCCTAAGTGTTTCTTTGTGTGGTTTATCTGACTTCTGCCTGTGACCTATAATTTCAACCCCCTTGGGGATGAATTTTCAAAAATCCTTTTATGAGGAACACCTATGCAAAATGTCATGCTTTTA
This sequence comes from Gonioctena quinquepunctata, assembly GCA_018342105.1. Taxonomy (NCBI): domain Eukaryota; kingdom Metazoa; phylum Arthropoda; class Insecta; order Coleoptera; family Chrysomelidae; genus Gonioctena; species Gonioctena quinquepunctata. The sequence continues at coordinate 440,154 of JAFIRS010000898.1, read as the reverse complement.
TACCCACCGGTTTGAGCTGTTCGTTGTCTGTCAGTCAATCAGTGTTAGGGTTTTATTAAGTAGATTTTTATTTGTTATGAAGCAATATTTTTTACAAAAAGGTGAAGGTGGCTATTTATTTCTTCTAAGACAAGGGCTGTGGTTCAGTGATTGGTTCATAACACCCTGAAAATATTTCATAAACAATGAAGTAGGTTCACTCGAAGATATAAAAAATAACTATCACTATCCTAGAAAATTATCCAAAGGCAAATAAAACAAAACATTTAAAAACATTTTTGGTTGTCAGCTTCGAAACAAACAATAATGACACAAGGCAGTTTCCATAAAACTTATATATCTAATGTTTTTAATCAAATAAGAACTATACTTGTTCTCGAATTGGGAAGAAGGTTCCTCGAGCTTTTAGAAGGATTATTTATGTTACCATTATGACATGTCATAATTTAATCGACATACCTACTTACTGAAGAAGTATGTTTCTACTTTGAATTTTTTAAAATCTAATCGAAAATTTGGAAAATCTCCTCCAGATGTGGAAATCCCAAACAAATATGGCTTTCAGATACAAAATAATATTCTCATCTTATTTTGTGCTCCATGTATATCGAGAGCAATCCGATAAGGAGGCTGGTTGATTCCAACGATATTTCTCACATCCATATCAACCTGCCTCCTTATCGGGTCGCTGTCGTATTTTCAATAAAAAATAAAAAAGGACAACACCAAGTATCTTGTTTTATACCGAAAACACAATGAAGAAGAGGAAAAAAATATTATGGAAAATGTCCTATAAAAATAATCAAGTGCTGTTTTTAAACTTTACTTTTATTCGAAATAATGGTCCAGCTAATTTTTCTTAGGTAAGTCTACTTCATCATCAATTTTTGTTTCCACCAAAAATATATTTGTAGTATCTGAAGAAGACCGTGGACATGGTCGAATCTTCGACAAATCAAATGTCATTCAAAAAAGCACCAAAACCCCAAGAAACCCAAACTTCGTTATATATATATATAATGAAAAAGTAAACTCTTCAAGGTTTATCCAAGCTTTCGGAAATGTTCATTTCCATCATCAGGGAGAAACTTTGTTGAGGTTGCTTTCAATGATGTTAAACATATTCATCCAACATAGTGATACAAAAGAAAAACATGTAGATCAAGGAATAAAACTAATTTCAAAGTTACTACAACCACATTAGCATTGAAAGATAAGTGCCATGTGAAGTGGAATGTATAGAAAAATCGAATTTAAACGGTTTTCTTCACATAAAGGATTCAATATAAAATTGAACCAGAAAATGGTAGATCTCAGGTGAAAAACAACTACTTTCCTGGCAAATACCAGCAGAACGTTGAATGATATTCACCTGAAAATCCATGCATACTTCCATATAATATCAATGGTTCAATATAAAATTGCAGAAATGTTTCTTTCTGATAAGCTCGATTATGTTTAATTTATGTCGTGTTCACCTAACAATCCGCATACCGGTTTCAGGCTTCTTGGCCTCATCAGTACGGTAGTCAACCACCAAAGGTCCAAAGAACTCTGGCTGAAGTGAGACACAACGTAAACAAACCATCATCGAGCTTGTAACACCTATAGGTACGCCGGAAAAGATAAACTTTAACTGGCGGTACCTAGTGACGAAAGAAACACTCGAAAATCTCCCACCTCGATAGGTTTCTAAATAAAGATTCCTTCTCAGTAGAGTGGAAGCCCGTCTAGCATATAGTGAAGATAAGTGCCATGTGAAGTGGAATGAATAGAAAAATCGAATTAAACGGTTTTCTTCACATAAAGGATTCAATATAAAATTGAACCAGAAAATGGTAGATCTCAGGTGAAAAACAACTACTTTCCTGGCAAATACCACGCAGAACGTTGAATGATATTCACCTGAAAATCCATGCATACTTCCATATCAGAAAGAAACATTTGCATTCAATGTCCATTGATATTATATGGAAGTATGCATGGATTTTCAGGTGAATATCATTCAACGTTCTGCGATATTCAGAAAATTGTTTTCACCTGAGATCTACCATTTCCAGTTCATATATTGAATACTTTATGTGAAAAATCGTTTAATTCGATTTTCTATTCATTCCACTTACTGACATCTTCACTATATGCTGACGACTTGCACTACTGAGGAGAAATCTTTTTAGAAACCATCGAGTGAGGATTTCGAGTGTTCTTTCTGTCACTAGTACCGCCAGTTAAGTTATCTTTCCGGCGCCTATAGTGTTACAACTCGATGATGGTTTGTTTACGTTGTGTCACTTCAGCAGATTCTTGACCTTATGATTGACTACTCCGATGATGCAGAACTGAAACCGGTATGCGGATTGTGAACACGACTAACATAAACATAATCGAGCTTATCGAAAAACATTGGCATTCAATGTCCATTGATATATATGAAGTATGCATGATTTCAGGTGAATATCATTCAACGTTGCGTATTGCCGAAAGTATTTTCACCTGAGTCTACCATTTCTGCATTATATTGAATCCTTTATGTGAAACCGTTTTAATCGATTTTTCACATTAGCATTGTTCAAAATTATATAAATATAAATGTGTACTCTATGTGGTGTGGCAAGTGAAACCCTTGAGTTCCACTTGTCACTATGTTAGATGAATATGTTCAACATCATTCAAACTAACCTCAACAAAGTTTCTCCCTTATGATGGAAATAAACATTTCCGAAAGGTTGGATAAACCTTAAACAGTTTACTTTTTCATTGCTGCTCACTTTAATATCCCTAGTTTTCTGTACCTAACTAGTCAGCAAATACTTCCCACACACACACACACACACATATATATATATATATATATATATATATATATATATATATATATATATTATCCTGGAAGTTGTTTTCTCTAAGATGTACACAAAAATGAAAAATCGCTGTAAATTATCATTCATGAGAACTTATAAATTTAGTTTACGTTTCATGCACCTTTCACTTGAGGTTCATTTGCTCGTGTTTATCACATAATATTCGAGTTTTTCTTCCGCCGACAAACAGAACATCATTGTATTATAGTATTCATTGATTACAAAGTTAAACTATATTAATTAATTTAGTTTTCTAACTGATATCAGGATCGAATCTCAAGGGAGTACTGTCTATATCCTTCTTTCTTCTGTATTGAATCACACAACATGAAAATATTAGGAAACATTCAGGAAGATCTGAATTTTTCACCAACTTTTGATTGAAACGGTGAGTTTTATGGTAAAATAGAAATGCTGTTTTTGTTTCCAATGAACATTTTAATTTTTTTTCTGACAATTGATTCGTTAGCTTGGATGCCAATTTCAGAACCAATAAATAATCAATAATCAATGAATACATTCTGAAATCTACCTTTCCGACTGGTGGCGCGATTACGTTTATTTTATTGTGTTTCCATGAATCACTTTTCTATGAAACGGAGGCCCCGATTGCCCCCAATAGAGGTACCATTTGTTTCATTCTATTATCTTAGTATATGGTGCTTGTGGATTACGTGCAACGTTGCCAGTGTTCACAGAGCGCTTGGCTGCACCAAATTATCTTTTGACATCTGTTCGTTTGATTATATCTAATCTTCATCTGAAATAACAATTCTAGAATTTAGATCTCAACTACACTCGATTGATTGAATGTGTTGACAATGTTATACTGTTACTTGAAAATATACTAATGACTTAAAAAAAAATATTCGCAATCAGATTTGAATATTAACAATTATATATCCATTGTGATTTCAACACGGATTGAAAAATAACTTGTGAGATTGGATTGGAGTGGAGTCACCTACATCGAATAATAATGACTCTAACACCAGGATTCCCACTCAATCATCATTTCGATTGTTATCACGCCCCTATTATTTAGATTTATTCACAGCTGAGTTCGATATGCTATAAAATTGTTTATTTTTTATCTGTGTTTTTCTTGAGAATTCATTCCTACTTTTATCAATAATCCCTCATTGCCTTTTATCCTCGTAACTGATGTGATAGTTAACACACTTGATTATATAAGTGGAAAATAAAATAAATGTGATGTGTTGAGATGTTTCATCGAAAAATTCAAAAAATACATGGGTACAAACGATCAATTAAGGGTGTTCTCAAGATGTTGGTTGAGAGTGGATAAAATGGCGCATTTTCATAAGGAAGATATATTTCGATTTTATAATTATTTACAGTGAGTGGTGTATTCACCCACAGGAAACCGATGTGAAAATCAACAACTAAGGTCAAATATTTGGAAATGAAAATAATAGTATTTTTCCAAAATCGTGTGTTTCATACAGAAGGAGTAGATTTATTTTATCATAATCGATAGTGTTGTCTTCACCTACTAGGAAATTTTGTGGAAATGAACAACCAAGTTTTTTCCGAAAAAGAGGAGAAATTTTTGAGATGTGATATAAATTTGCTAGTTAGTGAAATATAGTTTGTAGACTCGTTTTGCGAAACAAAACATATATTTAGTTTGCAATTTCAATTACTTGCATGCTGAAAATTATATAACGGTTGGGTTTTTTATTGAATTGCAAATTTCAATGCGATGTGTTACAGGTCCTAGTCAGCTGCTCAAATTTGTCGATTTCACCAACAATACTTGTCCTCTATGCCTCAAGAGATTCAACAGAAAGGATCACGTTCAACGCCACTACATGGAGCTCCACATGTCACCAAAGGTTTTCGAGTGTAGCAAATGTCATAGAAAGTACAAAAGGAGGTATCTCCTAGATCATCATGAGAAAAATTGTAGTGATGATGTGAAAGTCCTTCAATGTTTCAGTTGTAGGACAACGTTCAAGTCACGTGGAAAGTTGGTAGCTCACATGAAACTTACGCATCATTTAGATATGATTTTGCAATGATAGATGAAAGGTTTGTTCAGGTCGTCCTGATGTTTTGAAGAGGAATTCATATCAGAACTCAAATTTTTTTATATTTGATATTAAAACTATTTTTGTCTTCTTATGAAAAAGTAAATATACCTTCTCTATGTCAAGTGTAACTTTTCCACCCGCACTTCATCTACAGCACCTATATTCCCACAAAATGAGCTTATACGGGCATGACACTTAATATATGTCATATTTCATCGAAAGATGTAACTCATATAAATAAAGTAATCTTTATGGGTGCTTACACAAGTTAATGTATGGCAATGTACACGTTACATCAATTCGAAAATTATAAATTATAAGATGTTCAAATACAATTATAAATAAAATACAAAATACAGGAGGTACGTTATGAATCCCACTAGGTAATACGGCTGGGAAATCTCAGAAGGAAGTATTCTTCCTATTTATAATATGGAGAGTCGTGTAGATTTTTCATGTAATGCATAAAAAATGCGTCATTTTGTTTCCTAACCCATTCTGGAAACACATTTTGAAATTATTGTGCATGATGAGATACCGCATCTCTAGTTCTCAGCAATTTCGGATGGGCTCTTTGGATGTTATGAGAAATGCTTGTATCCATGATTATGCATAGTGCTACCATATGAAGAAATATTTTGAGCTTTACAAATGTTCGTTTGCAGTCTATATCCGAGTCTACATTCTTTGAGTTACTACATTCAAGAAGTTTCACAAAAGGGAAGTGTTACTGGGAGCCTTCCTAGCAGTTGTCATACAATGTTCTGGCCAGGTCAATTTGCAGTCGATTGTTACACCTAAGAAATTAACTGCGGTCGTTGATGCTACTTGATGAAGTCTTAACGATTTTTTTTCCGATTTAGACGAGTTGAGGTTCATTGTTAACAGTTTGTTCAAGTATAGATCCCCAAAAAGGATATAATTTGAGGAGGGATAAGCTTTTGGAAAGCCATTCATGAACAATATAAACAGCAGAGGTCCCATAACCGACCCTTGTGGTACTCCGTATTGGATTTCTTTGCAATGGAAAATGTTTTTCTTAATCTGAACATACTGACTGCGTTTTGTGAGGTACGACTCAATGATTTTGATACTTTCAACATCAATATTGAAGAATTCCAGATTTTCCAGAAGAATATTATGAGTAATGCTTTCAACGCTTTTAATAATTCTAGAAAGGTAATTCAGGTGTAATCACTATCTTCAAAACCATTACTGAAGTATTCAGTGAGTCTGAGAATAGCGTGATTGGTGGACAAATTTGACCTGAAACCATACTACGATATTGAATCAGGTTATTGTTTTTCTTTGGGTGAAGTAGAAATTTTGTTTTTTCGGAACAAGTTCGAAAATTCCACTGATTAAGGATAATACCTCGAAAAAGGTCCATGGATTATCATCCCGAAAGGGGTGGTTTTGATGGATAATGACCCAACATATACCTATATATATATATATATATATATATATATATATATATATATAAACAAATTGATTATTGGGGTATGCAGCAAAAGAAAAAGTGTACTCTTTAAAGTTTGTCCAAGCTTTCGGAATGTTTTATTTCCATCTTCAGGGATAATCTTTGTTGAGATTAGTTTCTATGTTGTTTATGAATGTTCTTCATGTAAAGTACGGTGAAATATAGTTATGACTTTGAAGTTGACAACTCATGTTTTAAATGTCAACTAATTATACACATAGGATAACCTATTGTACTTTCTCAAGGCACACATGTTTCAGAATTTATATTTTTAATATTTTAATTAGTAACTGTTCAATGAATTTTAATGTGTATAATTAGTTGACGATTTAAAACATGAGTTGCCAACTTCAAAGTCATAACTTATATTTCACCGTACTTTACATGAAGAACATTCATAAACAACATAGAAACTAATCTCAACAAAGATTATCCCTGAAGATGGAAATAAAACATTCCGAAAGCTTGGACAAACTTTAAAGAGTACACTTTTTTTTTTGCTGCATACCCCAATAATCAATTTGTTTACACCTAACTAGTCAGCAACGACTATCTTTCACTATATATATATATATATATATATATATTTATACAGTGCATTCCATTTAAAACGAGCCACCCTGAATAACTTTTGGTACAATGATTTTCAGGAAAAATAAAAAAACACATCAACAATAGTAAATAGGGGGACACATTTTGACATATTCACATTTGATGTTACTTCCACTATCGCACCCCTTTTTTTTTAATGGATAATGATCCCTATATTGTTTCCATTATCATTTCCATGAGAGCAGATTTCAACAAAGTTAAAACATATGGTCTGACGCATATGGTTCGGGAGCTACAAATTATTTGGTTGAAAACGAGCCACCCTGAATAACTTTAGGTACAATGATTTTCAGGAAAAATTAAAAAACACGTCAACAATAGTATACAGGGGGACACATTTTGACATATTCACATTTGATGTTACTTCCACTATCGCACCCCCAGAGCATGTCACCATTTTTTTAAAAATGAATCACCCTATATTGTTTTGCATTATCAAATGCTCCATGATGAGCAGATTTCAACAAAGCATAAAATATATGGTGTGACGCATATGGTTCGGGAGCTACAAATTATTTGAGTTGAAAACGAGCCACCCTGAATGAACTTCTGTACAATCTGTTACCTAGGTTTCGTAGGTGTTTTTTTGAAGTATACTTCAAAAAAGTCTTATTTTGCCTAGTTAAGTTCGAATTCGATATTCTCTTCATTTTGTATTTGTCTCATTCTACAATAACGATTACCTACCAGGTGAAGTTACAATTGGTGTTTATGTTTTTGTGAACTCTTGAGAAGCGATGGTTTATACCATAGACAAATAAAAATAAAGAGACTGTTTCAAACATTGGCGATCTTGACCACCAAGTTTTTGGTACGGCCAGTCGCGCATGGAGGCGCTGCCCGCAATCGACAGACGAATGATAACATGATAATTTTCCAATATCGACATTTGTCAGAAAATGACAAACCATGTAATTATTTCAGAATAATTCTACTGTTATTGTCATCGAAAAATTAATGATAGAAATTATACTATCGGAACCCAACGTCGAAAATAGAATGTTTTGTTGACGCTGAAATTCCTGGAAATATTCTTTTACAAGGTAAAATAAAGGCTGCTTTACTCATTTCCATCCATCAGTTGCAGATTTTTTTTTACAAATTGGTACTCATTTCCATCCAAAAGTTTCCATTTCCTATCACCATTTGAGGAAGTACGAAGTAGATGGTCTACTTAATATGATTATCATCAAACTGGAGTTTGTGATACCTACTCGTTCTCGTTTGTGCTAATAAATTATTGAAGGTAGGTTGTTTTTATTTTGGTTGATTTCATGATAAGACTAAAGAATATTTTTAATTTCGTTCTTTTTCAGAGTTTTATATTTGTTTTGTCTGTAGTTGTACCATGTCCTAGATAAAATGAAATGTATTTTTGATAGTGTTTAACTTATTATTCTTATTTTATAAGAACTTTGATTTTGTTCTTGATATCATGAAACGAAGATTTATTTTGAAACTTTCGTACTAACATTCTACGAATCGAATACTGTATATATTTTATTAGTGCTCGATTTGCCATTCCTGTATTTCATATGATACAGCCATTCATATGAAATACAGGAATGGCAAATCGATCACTTATAAAATATACACCATATAAAAGTCATACAATTAAAAAACCCGCCTTATCTCAATCGGTAACTGAAGATAAATCTGTTTTACCAACTGTACTAACTTAGTTCGGCCAGTTGCGAGATATGTCGCCACTGTCTAAACGTGGTGCCAACTTTTCCTGCAGGTTTGCAACTCTATATATTAATTTGTTGAAAATATAAACAGGATGTTCATAAAATCAGATGTGGAATCATCTGCGACTGAAAGATAAACTTTAATCACTATCTTCATTTTAATCGTGGATTTTTCAATTCACAGAAAAATCTTTCTATTAATATTCAATTGAGAATGTTTCCCTTTTCTATATATTAGTTTCTCTAGGGTTTATACGCCTCGAGAACGGATTGAAATAGTGAGTTTGTACTACCAGAATGGAAATAGTGCTAGAGCTGCTGCCCGTATGTTCAATGATAATCATCCAGGAAGAAATGTACGACACAAATACGTTTTGGAATTATTGAACAAATTTATGGAAACTGGATCTGTTAGCAATAAAAAGCATAACCGTTCAGGAGTTGTAAACGATGAAGCTTTTTCTATTGCAGTTTTAGGGCACGTTGGACTAATGGAAAATACGCAATCTCTTACTAAGTTATCTCGAGAATCACAGTCGTACAAATGTTTTCAGGATCCTTCATAAGTACAAATTTCATCCATATAAGATTAGACTAGTTCATGAATTGATTTCGATAGACGTATCGAGTTTTGTGAAAGTCTCACTGAACGAATCAACGTGCATCAGAATTTCTTGAATAAAATTTGTTTTTCGGATGAAAGTACGTTTAGTTTGGATGGAGAGGTGAATCGGCAAAATTGTCGATATTGGAGTGATACGAATCCTCATTCATACCGTCAAGTTCATACCCAACGACCTCAAAAACTGAATGTTTGGGCAGGAATTTTAGGTGACCACATCATAGGACCTTTTTTCATCGATGGTAATTTGACTAGTGAGAAATATTTGGATATGTTGGAGAATCGAATAATACCGTGCATCAATAGGGCAATTGAGGAGGATATGAACTTATTCGAACAAGAAATAGTTTTTCAGCAGGATGGTGCACCTCCTCATTATGCAGCTCCAGTGCGACAATTTTTGGATGATCATTTTCCTGGTCGCTGGATTGGCAGAAGAGGTCCTACAGAATGGCCACCAAGGTCTCCGGATCTCCCTCCTGTAGATTTCTTTCTATGGGGTCATTTGAAGTCTAAAGTGTATGATATAGAATCAACAACATTAGAAGATTTGAGAGAGAATATGGCAATGCATTGCAGAGAAATAACTCCCGAGATTCTCAACCATGTGAGGGCGGCAATGGAAGCTCGTTTGTACCATTGTATGGAAGTTGGTGGAAACGTTTTCGAACATTTACTATAGAAATTTTTTTTCTTCTCATTTTTTTTCTTCTCAAACCATTAAACAAATATTTTTTAATGCATTTGTCTAGATAGATAGATTTATTTGACCAAGTGACAAGTATGTTCTTGGCAAGTCATTCGAATACTAAAATATGTAATATTTAAAAATGAAAGTGGAATGTTATAGGTATAAACAACACAAATTAAAAAAACAGAATATATATAAAAAAATCTACGGTTTTCACTAACAAACATTAGTGAGACATACAGGCGTACTCAGATATTCATTGATGGAATAAAAACAATGATTGAGAATATGTCTTCTGAGTTTCAATGGTTCGATCCATGAGTTCTTGTGTATTTCCAACAGTATATAAATAAAGAAGGAAAATGCATAATAGAGAGGATCTCTGAAAATTGGTTGAAAATGATTCCTGTAGCCTGCACTAATAACAATTCCAATGGCTCTTCTCTGCATTTTAAAAATCCTGATGGCGTGACAAGAATTACCCCATATAAGTATGCTGTAGTTTATATGAGCATGAACGAACGAAAAATAGCATGTTCGAACATTGTTGAAACAGTTGATTTTTCATGTTACGTAACAAATATATCGAGCTTGATAATCTATGATATAGCTGATCTATATGAGACGACCAAGACTATGCCAAAAAGTTCAACACTTTCGCCATTACCTGCATTTTTATTTGAGAAAATTAGTTCTTGAGTTCAATTTGAGGTTGTTGGCACTGAACCAATTTTCTGATTTTTTCAGAGATTCCGCCATAGTAGTGAAACATTTTTCGCATCCGAAGCAATATATATATACATATATATATATATATATATATATATATATATATATATATATATATATATATATATATATATATATATATATATATACAAAACTAGGGATATTGGGGTAAGCAGCAAAAAGTAAACTCTTCAAGGTTTATCCAAACTTTCGGAAATGTGCGAGGATGAACAACACTTGGTAGAAAACGACAAATCAACGGAGTCAACAAACAGTCGTTTTCTACCAAGTGTTGTTCATCCTCGCACTTCTCCACCGTACTGATGAGGGCCGAGAGCCCGAAACGGTTCTTTTCTCTGAGGGCTATGTCCACTAAATTATTTCCATTTCGTTTTTAACAGTCCCCTCGATATTACTCTCTTTCATATTTATATTCCTGGACTCGGATGTCACGCAGGTAGCTATAGCTGCCTCCGTGGTGACGTTGGTTGTTGCCCTGTAAGTCAGGGTCTGCTGACCGAAACCACAAATGAGCGGCTGGCTTCTGTTTGTTGACTCCGTTGATTTGTCGTTTTCTACCAAGTGTTGTTCATCCTCGCACTTCTCCACCGTACTGATGAGGGCCGAGAGCCCGAAACACGTGTCTACGGTTGACTCTTTTTTCTGAGGGCTATGTCCACTAAATTCTTTCCATTTTATAAATATATATATATATATATATATATATATATATATATATATATATATATTTGGTTTGAGTTTGAGGATGGACTATATATATATATATATATATATATATGATATATATATATATATATATATATATATATATATATATATATATATATATATATATATATATATATATATATATATATATATATATAAATATATATTATATATATATATATAATATATATGAAAGAAGTAATATCGAGGGACTGTTAAAACAAAATGGAAGGAATTCAATGGACATAGCCCTCAGAGAAAAGTGCTAACCGTAGACACGTGTTTCGGGCTCTCGGCCCTCATCAGTACGGTGGAGAAGTGCAAGGATGAACAACACTTGGTAGAAAACGACAAATCAACGGAGTCAACAAACAGAAGCCAGCCGCTCATTTGTGATTTCGGTCAGCAGACCCAGAATTCCAGGGCAACAACCAACGTCACCACGGAGGCAGCTATATAATAATAATAATAATAATAATAAATCTTTATTTACCAAGAACACTTAATGTAGGTTTCGTCAAATACAGTTAATACAAACTGACACGTTCATGTATAAATGAGTATGTTTGCTTTTTCATATAATATTGCTTATATACTTGTTAAGATAGAGAGTAGATTAAAGCTATGGATATACACTTGGATCGAATAAGTGGTGTGAAGTATCTTGATTAACTGCCAATCATTTGTTATTCGTTATCTGATCCTAGGTTGGAAATGACAGTACCCTTAGTAGCTAATTTATTGCATGAATTCTGCAAGATTATAAAAACATTTTTCTACTAGTATTCTTTTAATGCTTTTCTGAATGCTTGATATGATTTTAAACTCTTTATATTTTCCGGGAGTTCATTGAAAACTTCGGGACCTGCATAGTTTGGCGATTTTTTAAATTTACTGAGGTTGCATTTAGTGAGATGTAGCTTTTCAGCATTTCTAGTTTTATAATTATGCACGTTGCTGTTCTTAAGGAAGTTATTTTCATTTGTGTACATATAACATGATATTTTGAATAGGTAGATGCTTGTAAGGGAAAGTATTTTGTTTTTTTTCAGGACTGTTCTGCATGAATCTCTGTAGCCCATGTTGAAAATTATTCTTATTATTCTTTTTTGCATAGTGAAGACTCTAGAAACATCTGTTGATTGGCCCCAAACGACTATGTTGTAACTCATTACCGAGTATGCTAAGGAGTAGTAAGCTGTTATTAGATTTTTCATTTTCCTCCTTCAGGTTCAAGATCGCGAAGGTTGCTCTTGCAAGTTTGGAACATATATTGTCTATTTCCAGTGTGAAGTGTAGTTTGCTGTCTATGACAGTTCCTAGAAATTTTGTGCTGCCTTTGAATTCTATACTGTTTATTGTGGGGGTTATGTCGCTGTTCATATTGGAAAAATAAACACATACCGATTTTGATTTATTTACCATGAGTGAATTTTGTTGATATATATATATATATATATATATATATATATATATAAATATATATATATATCTTTTTGTATCACTTAGTTAGATGAACATGTTCAACATCATTGAAAACCAACCTCAACAAAGTTTCTTCCTTATAATGGAAATTAACATTTCCGAAAGGTTTATCCAAACTTTCGGAAATGTTTATTTCCATTATAAGGAAGAAACTTTGTTGAGGTTGGTTTCAATGATATTGAACATGTTCATCTAACATAGTGATACAAAAGGAAATATATATATATTATATATATATATATATATATATATATAATATATATATATATATATATTTATATATATATATATATATATATATAAACAAAATTCACTCATGGTAAATAAATCAAAATCGTATGTGTTTATTCTTCCAATATGAACAGCACTAAACAAACAGTATAAATTCAAAGGCAGCATAAATTTCTAGGAACTTTCAGACGCAACTACACTTCACACTGAAATAGCAATATATGTTCAAACTTGCAGAGCAACCTTCCGATCTTGAACCTGAAGAAATGATATGAAAAATCTAATAACAGCTCACTACTCCTTAGCATACTCGTTGACACATAGTCGTTTACAATCCAGATGTTTCTAGAGTCTCACTATGCAAAAAATAATAAGAATTTTCAACATGGCTACGAGATCATGGGCTCTGAAAAAAAACAAATACTTTCAACAAGCATCTACCTATTCAAATATGTACACAAATGAAAATACTCCAAGAACGAACGTATAATTCTAAACTAAAATGCTGAAAGCTACATCTCACTAAATGCAACCTCAGTAAATAAAAATACCAACGAGTCCCGAGTTTCAATAAACTCCCGGAAAATATAAAGTTTAAAATCATATCAGCATTCGAAAAGCATAAGAATACTTAGTAAAAATGTTTTATAATCTTGCAGAATTCATGCAATAAATTAGCCACTGAGACTGTCATTTCAACCATTAGATAACGATAACAATGATTGGAGTATCAGATACTACACCACTATTCGATCAAGTGTATATCCATAGCTAATCTACCTCTATCTTACAAGTATATGCAATATTATATGAAAAGCAAACTACTCATTATACATGAACGTCAGTTTGTATTAACTGTATTTGACGAAACCTACTTTAAGTGTTCTTGGTAAATAAAGATTTATTATTATTATTATTATTATTATTATTATTATTATATTTATATATATATATATATATATATATATATATATATATATATATATATATATATATATATATATTTGAATGAACTAGTCCATCCTCAAACTCAAACCAAAATATATATATATATATATATATATATATATATATATATATTTATAAAATGGAAAGAATTTAGTGGACATAGCCCTCAGAGAAAAGAGTCAACCGTAGACACGTGTTTCGGGCTCTCGGCCCTCATCAGTACGGTGGAGAAGTGCGAGGATGAACAACACTTGGTAGAAAACGACAAATCAACGGAGTCAACAAACAGAAGCCAGCTGCTCATTTGTGGTTTCGGTCAGCAGACCCTGACTTCCAGGGCAACAACCAACGTCACCACGGAGGCAGCTATAGCTACCTGCGTGACATCCGAGTCCAGGAATATAAATATGAAAGAGAGTAATATCGAGGGGACTGTTAAAAACAAAATGGAAAGAATTTAGTGGACATAGTCCTCAGAGAAAAGAGTTAACCGTAGACACGTGTTTCGTGCTCTCGGCCCTCATCAGTACGGTGGAGAAGTGCGACTTGGTACTTGGTAGAAAACGACTGTTTGTTGACTCCGTTGATTTGTCGTTTTCTACCAAGTGTTGTTCATCCTCGCACTTCTCCACCGTACTGATGAGGGCCGAGAGCCCGAAACACGTGTCTACGGTTAACTCTTTTCTCTGAGGGCTATGTCCACCAAATTCTTTCCATTTTGTTTTTAACAGTCCCCTCGATATTAATCTCTTTCATATATATATATATATATATATATATATATATGAAAGTGTTACTGATATGAATCAAGTTTCAATTTTTTATGCTTCGTTACCTTATATAAAAGAAATAACACCTAAACTGACCGGAATTTTCAAACCTTTTGCAAACATCAAAATTGCAAATAGAACAGTCACTACAATAAGACAAATTTATTCAAAAGTAATAGACAAAATTCCTCTTTTATCACTTACTAATGTTATTTATAGTATCCCTTGTCATGATTGCGATAAGAATTATATTGGCCAAACAAAAGATTATTGAAGGATAGAATCATTTCTCATAAGAGTGATAGTAGACTACATCCTG
Organism: Gonioctena quinquepunctata; assembly: GCA_018342105.1. NCBI lineage: Eukaryota > Metazoa > Arthropoda > Insecta > Coleoptera > Chrysomelidae > Gonioctena > Gonioctena quinquepunctata. Next base: position 424,926 of record JAFIRS010000898.1, on the reverse strand, counting down.
AGAGATGTGCTTTAGCTAAACATGTCAATGATTGTGACCACCAAATGAACTACCTTTCAACAACTGTTCTTGCAAGAGAATCACATCTTTCAAAAAGGTCTTTCTTAGAAATGGCTTTTATCTATCAAGAGAATGACTCCATCAATAAAAAAACAGATATAAACCATCTGAGTGAAATTTATTCTTTTTTACTTTCACTCGACATAAAACACCAAGAAGTCAGAGTTTCTGAACGTGGTGATTCTAACCTAAACTGAATTTGAATTGTTCTACGATGAGAAGTGTCATTGTCAGATTAATTTGAAATTAATTATCCAAAAGCTAGAAGTCATTTTCTATTAATAATGTATCTTATATACCATTATGTACTTATATGTAAACATCCTCAAGATAGATGTAAGTACTCATATAATTTGTTTCCTACAGTTCTTATATGCACAATTTTTTCCATTTGTAGTCTCCCTGATGATGGAATAAACGATTCCGAAAGCTTGGAAAAACTTCAAAGAGTTTTCTTTTACATTGCTGCAGACCCTACTATTAGTTTTACTCTTAACTAGTCAGCGACTACCCTCCTTTCATATATATATACATATATTCAGAAGGGTAATCTCTTGACTGGATCAGTTGAAAAAGAACATCACATTTTGAAAAACTACGCGGATATTCCTTGGGGTTGCAATAATGAATAAATCGACGAAATCAAAAAAACACTTCTTCAATTTGTCAGACTTCCGAAAAAAACTATGTTCTTTATGAACACATATTTCAACAAAAATGTGAATTGAAAAGATATAGCACATGCATAGTGTAAAAACGGACCCACTAAGTTGAGGTTAATTATATGAAAGTAGCTGATATTCTTCAATGTAGAAAAATTGTTCCACTATTTGTAACATATTACAAGCACATTTAGTTCGTACAAAATGATATATATATATATATATATATATATATATATATACATACACATAAGATAAATTACAGTCGAAAACCACCAAACAATATATTTTATGAAGTGGCTGAACCATATGGTCTAATTCAGCCAAAACTGAAGGGAAATGGAATGAAAAAAAATTAAATGGACAGGTTTCACTTGTCAGTCATGGATGAAATATGTGTTCTCTAATCACAAACTTTTATGACAATCATGGTGGTAATTTGAAAAAGGTGAAATATTAGAAATTCTATTTGTATCTAGTTTGAGTAAATAATTATAGATGACACTTGAGTTTGAGATATCAGACTTTTTTTTTCATTCTTTTGGGTTTGTCAATAATGAAAACCATTTCAAGGCAATTCTTTTTTAAATAATTATTCTCCATTTCTAAAATTGTAGGCTTGTTGGAATTGTTGAAATGGTTAGAGTAAATATTTAAGTTCCTACTGGTTTGGCCAATGCAGACTTTGTTATAGTTAAGACAGGTAATACCATAAATAACATTTGTCATTTCAAATTCAGTTAAGGAAGTTTTAGTTTTTGTGTTTGAGCTGTCAAAAGTTTTTATATTCCTCTTGGCAATGCGAACTTTATAATTAAAATTTTTAATTCTTCATCATTATTGTATAGACATATAGGTTGAGGTTGAGAGTTTAAATAATTTTTATTTAAAGTTGAGATTTGTACTACTATTATTTATTTAATGCTAATTTCAGTTAATGATCTTAGTTGAATAATTATTCATTTGATATGTTTAAGAGGGTAATAGTTTTCCTAATGAATCGATTTTAACTCGTTTAAACATTCCAAATGATAAGTGTGACAAGCAAACAACTCTGTTTTTTAGACCCATGAAGACAATTTCTTTCATGTTTGGCGAGTCATAAGAGAGGAAACTTATGAACCGATTAGAATAATGTATCATTCTGTGCTATAGTACATTGTGTATCTAGTAGTAAAAGCAATTCATTCCCAGACGACAATTCATTGAAGTCAGGCAATGTGCTTTTCTACGAGGTACACATACTATTTTTTTTGAAATCGCCATCAACATTATCATGAATTAAGGAATTTTTATAAATGGATAACAATTTTTGATTACCATCTTATTGCCTACGAAATCGTTTCCTTGACAATCACTGTTTGTTTATTGTTATGACAAAAGTCAGAGATTCACTACTTATTTCGGTTTAATACCTACTTATCGTAAAAAATATTAAAATGGAAGTGATGATGATGTCTAGGTGTGCGAGACACCACCACAGTTAGTAAATGCCGCTGAAAATGTCATCTTAAATTTGTCTTAGGCATCTAAGTTATGGTCAAATCAATCCATGCTGAGAGCTACACTTAGCACAAAATAAAATATTGATATTACAAAATATTAGAAATTACGTGCTTTTCTGAAGCGTCAAAGTGACAACTATAAACCAAAGAAGTCAAAAGTTTTGTCAGATGAACAAATTGAAACGTTTATTACTCAAGCATCATATTATATATACTTTATGAATAAAAACGTTTAGAATGTAAGAATTTCAAAATTACCTAGATATTTATGTTGTGTTCACTTCTTAAGGTTGCCTTAATATTTGGTGTTGCCGGTGCATGTCGCCGTGATGAACTATATTAATTAAATTTAAATGACATAGAATATTCTGGATCTAACCCTTGGATTAAAATACCTGATAATAAAACAAACAAACCGAAATCATTCATGATAAACGAAACTTATTTGCCATTGATAGAAAATATGTTGCATGTCGTCCAGAAAATTTTGAAAGTTGCCGCTTTTTCTTTTGATATTCAAATGGGAAAGGTTGCAGGCAAGTAGTGGGAATACATCAGTTTGACAGAATGCCTCAAATTATCGCAAAATTTTGAAATTTGCCATTTGCACATGAATACACAGGATTGTTTCCCATCGGTCCACTGCAACATTTTTGGTTAATACTGGGGTAGATTTATCTGCTTTAAAGAGGCATGGGGGATGGAAATCCTCAACCGTTGCCGGAAGATATATATAGGAATCTTTTACAAATAAAGTAGACATAGCATATAAAATATTTAGAGGGGGAAGTGACAAAGAGAAATCTGCTAAAACTATTAGTATTATGGCCGAAGAAAACAGCAATAACGTCGCTGACTATTCAGGTAACATAACAGATGAATTTAGAGGGGGAAGTGACAAAGACAATTACTTTCCAGGTAGAGTTCAGCCTATGTTTAATAATTGTACAAACTACATTATAACTATAAATATACAAAAATAGTTATAATAAACGTTCCATATGCGTAATATATATTCAATAAATGTTCTTAATGTGAGTTGGTTGTTTGCGAGTATTTATTTACTCTCTAAAATGTATATAAAGAACCGGTAGGGAACGATTTTGACGGCCTAAGACGGCAAAAAATTTCCCGGACCGTTGTCATCCAGGAAAGTTCGTTGTTCAGCAACGGACTAAAATACTAGATTAGCGTATTTTGGGGTCTAAAGTTGCTCCAAGAAAGTAGGCATTTTTGAGCGATTTCAGAAAAAGGATATTATCAATGTCTCTACAGACTCTCATGTCTGAGACGGGGATACTTTGGTTCACTTCTTCCTCTGATGTGAATTGTTGACTGAAATGTAGAATGTCATTTATAGTTTCCCTTGTCCTAACTGTCTAAATTGTTCATACCAGTAGGAACTCAACTAGACGCATAGCATCTCACAAGAGTGATTACAATCTTGATAAAACTAGTTGTGATTTAGCAAAAACAATTCTAACCATTTTAGCAATTTTAACTATCCTAAAATTTCAGCAATAGAAAATAATTATTGAAAAAAAACTTGATAATGAACCCAACAGCACGAATAAAACATCTGATATCTTCAAACTTAAGTGTCTTGTATAATTATTTACTCAAATCAGATATAAATTTGTCCTTTTTCAAAATAACCCACCATAATTGTATGAAAGTTTGTGATGACAGAACCCATGTTTCATCCATGACAGATGAGTTTTGACACATGACAAGTGACAGGCCTATTTAATTTCCTCTCATTCCATGTCCCTTCAGTTTTGACTGAACCATGTGGTCTGCTATAAAGTATATGTTTTGTATTTTTCAACTGTTATTCACCTTACGTGTATATTTCATTCATTTTGAACAAACTGAATGTACTGTAATATGTTACAAATAGAACTTTCCTCTACATTGAAGAGTATCAGCTACTTGCATATAATTAACCTCAACTTAGTAAGTCCTTTTCAACAATATGCATGCACTGTTCCTTTTTTACTCACATTAATTTCAACAGATGTCTTGATAAAGACAATCATTTTTTTTGATAGCTTGACAAATTAAAAAAGAGTTTTTCTTTTGTCATCAGCCGTTTGTTCATGACTTGAAGGAATATCCTCTGAAAAAATTCATTGAAATTTTGGCGAAGGAAATATTACATAAACATACGTTCTCGGTTCTCAATACAGGGTGGTAAATTTTTCATGAATATTTCCAGAAATAATCTATGTCAGTACGTATGATACATTCAACAGTGTCTATGAAAGAATATTCTCAACTTTGGGAATTATTGACAAGATCCTTCTCTGTAAGGGATGTGACCTGTTTAACCTCGCAGCTTCTCTGATGGTGACAGTGATTTAGTTGACAATTTTTTTTCTCAAGCTTTCCATTCTCCTGAAGTATTTTAATTACTTGTATGGTGTAAAAGTAAATTGAAATAATAAAACAGTTGTCGAGTATTGCATAAGAGAATGAACATATTTTGCTACTGTGGAGAAAAGATAATATTGCGGTACCCTCGAATACAGTTTTTTGGAATAATCATCAATTCAGAACAGCTGGACAACATGGCTACCGCTGACTTCGATGCCAACATCAATAACTGCGTTTCTGCGCTTTACCGTCGACTGGTAGTTGAGCTCAAAGATTTCAACATTATCGTTTCACTACGAAACTACCAAATGTTCAAAGCTAAAGAAGATTTTTCAATCGATAACACTGCGCACCAGCGTGGCGTTTCGTGAAATACTATATCTAGTTGTCGTAATGTCTGTCAGTTCGGAAGTGATAATTTCGAATTAAATGGTAGAAACTACTTCAAAAAATCATCTGAGGTACGTGTCTCCACTGTACATACATATATATTTTGTATGGTTTTAGTTAACGTTCGGAGGGTATAGCCTAGCCAAGTGTATTGCATTTTATTTTTGTTATGTGTTTTTGACATTTCAAGGACACCATTGTAACTTATTTTGTTCGTTTCAGCGGTGTTGTTACATATAAAAATTTTTGTATAATACCATCAATATGTCTGTTATTTTCGAATAGGTTCAAATTCGGGTTTTGATATTATGAACCCTGGTTCAAATACAATTTCGACATTTGGAACTTAAACTACCAAGACGATTTTCAGTTGAATCTCGTTTTTAGCCATACGCTAAAAGTAATTTCGCAGATTCATAGAAACTGCATTTGGGGAAAATCGGCCTGAAGGCGATCGTTCTCCGGATAAACCAGATAGCTCGATTTCAGGATAACAGGAGACAGTAACGTAAAACCCCGGGAAATTTCGTATTTTTGTTTTTCTGACGCATAGACAGGGTGCACGGAAAGTTTCTATTTCCTTCATAAATTTAATATCTTTCGCGAAGCGGGGCAAGTCTCTGGAGGGGGATACGGGGTTCCCGTTGTATTTTTTTGCGATTCAGTAATTTGAGCTCAACTCTTACAAGAGTCTCGCGGGCACAATTTCCCAGTACAAGACAGTATTCAGGAAAAGCTCGAAATATCTGATACCTTCATATCGTGAAAAGGCTCGTTGATTAGTACTGTTTTATTCTCGCTAAAACAGAGGGCACCCAAACAAGAAAACTCAATAACTCATAATGGCCTGAAATCGGTTGGATAATTAGTCAAATTCACAACGGTGTAATTCCAATGCACTTGTCAGTAATGCAACATTTTCGGTTGTTGGGATGGTTTTCCCAAACTTACTAGGTAGCTTGATGTGGAGAAAGACATGTAGGGGTATGAATAATAATAGTCCCTTATCAGGGGCACATCATTCTCAGTATGGTTTTTTTTTGGTTACTTTGGGTATCAACTGAGAATGTCTACGGTATTTCGGTGTGTCCGCTTTCATACTACTGGTTACTGGTTGTCTCGTGGTCGGTTTATATACACTCTTTTATAGCCCGAATGACATCTCAATATATTTTGTAATTTCTATTCAATTTATTTTCAAAATAAATTTTTTTCGGATCACATGACTTTAGAGAGCCGACAAATTTTCATATTGGAGCTTTTAGTCCATTTTTCTTACTTTCAATCATTTAGTTAACTTTTCAATTAGCTGTTGTGTTCTTTTCATAATGGATACTCATGAATCATATGATGTTGTTGCTATTAGTTAATATATTTGATTTACCACATGAGAAGTTAATTTGAAGTAGATTCCATTCATAAGAATTATTCAGTTTTTATCTTTTTAATTTTATATTTCATAAAATTCTATTGTGGTGAAAATGTTTCCGATAAATTCAATACTTTGTGAATTTGTCGAAAGTGACTCTCCTTTTTTCGGAATTTGGGCTGGAAGAATTTAAAAAATGATGATTTTCTTCAGAGTTTAATTATTCTTGTAAATAGTAAAAATTATGAATTTAATAAAAACCGGAAGTTGAAGCCTTCATATCCGAAATTCTAAATGCGCTAATCGATTTTCTATTCGGTAAATTTGTTGCAGTTTTGCTGGTTTTTTTTTCAGCTATTCAATATGATTCCTATAGAAGATTCTAGATTTTTGTCAAATATTTCTCTTTTGAAAACTAATCATCTGATACTAACACAATGATTAACGTCTGAATATTTTTGGGGAGGTATCGGATTATTGTTTTCCATATTTCTCCCCGTGGAAGTAAAAAATGTGAATTATCTGTTCTAAGAAGATTAAATTAATGAATTTGCCTCTATACGTTTCTGCGTTTTTAGTATTCACACATAATTAACATTTTTCAATTCCAGTGGGAGAGAAAACCGAAAATGTGGAAACAATACTAACACAATGAGATTGTAGAAATTTAGAATGATTTCTTAGATTGTTTTCAGGGAAAGTCAGATGTCCAACATGTGGAAAATCTTTCGAAAAATATCAGTCATGGAGGTGCATTACAATTTGGATTGTATATCACAATTTAAAAAATGTCCAATATGCCATTTTCAATCCAAACGCAAGTACAACCTGAAAGTTCATCTGCTGAAAATTCATAAGATATCCTGGGACGAATGCAGTAATGTCTTATAGATATTTGTAAGGTTTATTGAGTGTATTATAAAAATTGTTTTCCAAAATTGTATTATTATTGAAAATCGGTTGGATCTCCCGTAAAAATAAAGATGTTTCGATAGTTTTTGTGTTACAAAAATTGTGAATTGGTAAAGAAAACTCAAAAAAAGAGACATCCTTATTTAAAAAAAATTAACGGAACTGAATGGAAAAACCTTTGATAAAAAAGAATGCTTGCTAATGCTAAATATTTATACTGAAAACAGAAATATGAAATTTGCTTGTGTAGAAAATGAATTGAAATTTCTCACCCATACATTGAAACTGAAAATATTCTTAACATTTTCAATAATTCATTCCAGAATTGATATTTTCATATGAAGTTAGCGAGGATATTTTGAACCTTTGTAAATCCATTTATTCTATAATTTGTTGCTGATATATTGGCAAAACAAATAAATTTGTTGCTCTCCAATTCCAGAAAATATCGGATGCATTGCTATCTTCATGGGAAATCATCAAGCAAACTCCAGAAATTCGATAAGTCGGTTATTGTGTTATCATTCACTGATTTGTTGCTAAGATAATTCAGGCCAATTACGACCGTTGAATATGATTTAACTAATGGTTGGCGGGAATTCGGTCAGAATATTAAAGAAGTTGCTTAATTGTCGACGTTTCGATACTAAATTATTTCATCTTCATGACGCTGAAGTGTTAGAACAAAAACTTACATATGAAATAGGCTTCTCGAAAGGAGTATTGAGAAAAACGCAATTCATTATGATCGTTTGAAATGAAACGCTTCAAACAGTGTATAGAAACATTGATAGTTACTTACATTCAGAGTGGGTTCCCGAGTTCAAAAGTGATAATATAAATAACTTTGAGATACAATATAAATACTTGCACAGGTTCATAAAACACGTTGACACCGACACAATTGAATGAACAAACTGAACTGGTAGTGAATCGTTTCTTTCCAATGTGAAAATAGACTAATGAAAGAATTGGGAGAGTTGGAAAAAGTCCTCCCTTAACGATTCACAGTTTATGTTTGATTTCCATTATTAGGTTAAAATACGAGCTGTTTAGATTTTCGATATCAGACCTTTTGTTAACACATTTTTCTCCATGCTTGGTTATTTCCATCATTTCATTCAGGAGTCTTTTTTTCATATTGGTTGTTGTCCAATGATACTGAATTAAAATCAAAAGTGTGAAGGGATGACTTACAATGTTCTGCAAGGCTTGTGGAATTTTTTATTGTTTTAAGTGGGTTGTGTATAATCATACAATCCCTACTCTGTTCTGCATCCTTTTATTCAAGTACCTACCTGTTTGCTTTATTTACACCTGTCACACTCAGCACATGGTATTTGGGAAAAATGTTGGATTCCAGATCTTTTGGTGTTTGGTTTTTGTCTCGTAAAGAAATAATTTCTCATTGTGTATCGCATTTCGCTAAAATAAGCATGAATTGCGAAAACAATAAAAACAAAAATTTTTACGAGACCAAAAACAAAGCCTTTATTCACACTTTGATTTTAATTCAGTTAGTATAATTGGACAAGAAACAATATTAGAAAAAGGATCTTGGATGAAATGATTGAAATAACTAAGCATGCAGAGAAGTGTGTTAACAAAAGGTCTAATATCGAAAATCTAAACACCTCGTATTTCAACATACTAAAGAAAATGAAACATAAACTGTAAATCATTACCGGATGACTTTTTTCAACTCTCCCAATTTCTTTCATAAATTCTTTTTTTACATTGGTAGGAAACGATTCGTCACCAGTTCAGTTTGCTCATTACATTGTGTCAGTGTTAATGTTTTTCATGAACCTGTACAAGTATTTATGTTTTTTATCATAGTTATTTATATTACCACTTTTGAACTCGAAAAGCCACTCAAAATATAAGTAATTATTAATGTTAGTTTTCTATACACTGTTTGAAGCGTTTTCTTGCAAGCGATCGTAATTTTATATAATGTATTGCGTTTTTATCAATAGTTAATACATTCGAGACTCCATTTTGAAATGTATGTTTTTGATCTTACACTTCAGAGTCCTGAAGATGAAACAAAAAAGTTTCGAAACGTCGAAAATTTGGCAACTGGTTTTCTTCAATTTTCCGACCGAATTCCTGCCAACCAACAATTGCAAAAATAAAATTATAGTTTGAAATGAATAAAAAAACCACGCTTCTGCAGAATAAAGTAATTGACTAAAAAAATCACTTTCATGTGAAAACTGCGCGGGTTGCTTTATATCAGTTTTATAAAAAAAATCACTAGCTTTTCGTAAAGGTAGAGTCATTATGAACAGTAAGTGGAGAGCACCAAACGCTTTTTTTACATTACAAGTAATTCTTTGGTCCATGACTTTCTTATCATTATTTTCAACTTTTTAGTTCATATTACTACAATGACTGCTTTTATTAGTTTTTTTCCTCGGATGCTGGTCTCGTCGCCAGCTGCACCTCAGCCTCTTGTGCTTTTTGTGCCATCCAGTTTTTGTTTTACAGCACCCACTCCGTAACTCTGGTCCCCTGTATCAGTCTGTACATTTTCTTCACCGGTTGGGTACTGTATTCTTCGGGAGTTGGCCTTGGCTGTCCGAATACTGCTTGTCTTTTACGGTCTAGCGCCTCGCATTCTGACAAAATATGTTTGGCCGTTTCTGTCCCTTTGCCACATTGTATGCAAGAAAGTTTTGTGCAGGTGTCCTCTCATTGGGCTATGACCAGTGAGAAGGCCCGTTATTGTTCTGACTTGGTTCCTACTCATCTTGAGTAGTTCTTCAGTTCTTTGTTTCGACGGTTCTTTAATAGGTATATATTTTCCGTGGTGCATGAGAGGGGCTTCCTTCCAGCGCTCCCTTTGTTTTCGTTTGGTAGAACACCATCAAGTCTCTGGTACACGGAAACGTCAAAATTCCTGGGAAAAATATTGGAAAATACTTGTTTCATGATCAGCGTCATACAATGTTTATTGGACATCAGATGGTTGCTCGATTATATGAGATAAGGCGACTAAATGAGATAAGACACAAGCATATCAAGTATGAAGGGTGCTTTGATAAAAGGTTTTGTGGTAGTGATAAAAGAACTTAGGTGGGAAGATTCTTCTGATAGGGTGGTGAATATTGTTTCTTCGAAAAGCCAGATACAAAGATTTACACCTAGTTTCATGGGGTACGTTCAACAGGACGCCCAGGAGTTTCTAAGATATTTATTGGAAGGTCTTCATGAAGATTTCAACAGAGTAATAAAAAGTCCAAACTCATCTTGACAAAAACTGATGAAAAATTGAGCGACCATGAAAAAGACACAGGAGTCTTGGTCAAGATATTTAAGGAAAGACAACTTAAAAATTATCGATAATCATCGTCAAATTGTACTTCTTGGGGCCATTGTTATGTCTCTCTTGTCCCCTCATGGGACCTTTCACTTCATATTCCACAGAAAACTGGCCAACTCAGTCTGCCACAATTTTTGGACTCGTTTACTAGGGAAGACTTTTTTGGATTGCGAAGAGAAACCAACTTGTTGCAGAAAGTCATTATCTATACATAAATTCCCCAAAATATTTGTTATTCACTTGAAAGGATTTTCAACGATGGAGAGATTCAGGGAAAAATCACTATCAACTTTCCTCTCGAAGGATTAGATCTGAGTAATTATAAAGCAGATCATTCACCTGCGTATCGCTATAACTTGTATGCTCTGTCCAACCATAGTGGAACAACCTATAGCGGACAATACGCGGCTTACTGTAGGCACCCTTATGCAGGTACATGGTATAAGAGCAATGACTCCAGAGTTTCACCGATATCACTACATTCAGGAGAACCATCCAACAGCTGAAACCATAATCATGGGAGACTTTAATGTACATAACGCTGCCTGGCTCAAATTCTCTAACAAAACAGATGATGCGGGTCGTCAAGCCGAGGCCTTCGCCATCACTCATGGTCTAGAACAACTGGTCGAGCTACCAACCCGCATCCCTGATGTCAACAACCAGTCTGCCAATACACTAGATCTTTTCCTCACCACCAATCCTGACCCGTATAGAATAGAAGTTTGTGCCCCACTTGGAAACTCTGATCACACCCTCATCTCCACAACATGCTCTTTCCATTTACCATCGAGCTGCACAATACCACCCCGTCTCATGTGGCATTACAATTCGGCCGACTGGGAAGGTCTTCGTATGTTTTTCTCAGCGTTTCCATGGAAGAGAGTTTGTTTCTCTTCAGTAGATCCAACACGATGTGCTGAGACAATTTCTGAAATCATCATGTTGGGGATGCAAACTTACATACCGAATACCGAAAGAAGAACATCATCCGATAAGACCTGGTTTAACAGAAACTGCTCTAGAGCTGTGGCTTCCAAACAGGCAGCATACCATCGATGGCTAAAAATCCGGGCCCTGAGACCAGAGCAGCATATGTCGAGGCTAGAGGCATATGCAAAGAGACAATAGAATGCTCAAAAGATGCCCGCAATGCCAAAATAAGATCAAAACTTGCTGAATGTCCTAACGGATCCCGTTCATTTTGGTCTTTCGCCAAAGCTGTGGAAAGAAACTTCACTTCCAGCTCATTTCCTCCTCTAACCAAAGAAGATGGAACACTCAGCAACGACTGCCCAGGAAAAAGCCAATATCTTTGCGCACCTATTTGCTGGAAATTCCACTCTGGATTCATCGGGAAAACAACCCCCGAACATTACACCTATTGACAGTCACATGCCCGAGATCACCTTTCGCCAACGTACTATCAGAAAGATTTTGCTGGGTCTCAACACCAACAAAGCCTGTGGATCTGACGGAATCCCGCCGATTGTTCTCAAGAAATGTGCCCCTGAACTAACACCTTTCTTTAAGTTGTTCAACCACTCTTACAATTGGGGGTATTTCCGTCCAATTGGAAAATTGCAAGAGTACAGCCAGTCCCTAAAAAAGGCAAAAGGCCCTACCTAGCAACTACAGACCTATCGCACTGCTTTCTATTATTTCAAAGGTCATGGAAAAGCCATCAACATCGAGCTCATGAAATATCTGGAAGACTCCAGGAATTGTCAACGATAGGCAATATGGCTTCCGCCATCAGAGATCAGCTGGTGACCTGCTCGCTTACGTCTCACATATATGGCAGCTATCTATTGAAAAGTATGGAGAAACTTTAGCTGTGGCATTAGATATCTCCAAGGCGTTCGATCGAGTTTGGCACCAGGGACTCCTCACCAAGCTTCCGTCTTATGGCTTGCCCTCAGCTGTGTTCTCTGCTTGCTAGTTTCTCTCAAACAGGTCTCTCCATGTAGTGGTCGATGGAGTTTCATCTGACACTCTACTCATAAATGCTGGTGTTCCGCAAGGATCTATTCTCGCACCAACACTATTTCTACTTCACATCAACGACCTGTTGAAAGCAACTTCATGTCCAGTACACAGCTTTGCCGATGATAGTACCCTCCATACCGCTTTCTCCAGGGCCCCTATATCAGCCCGTGAAACCAGAAATGAACGAGGAAGAAATGTTAATAATATAAATATGGACTTAGCAACAATTCTCGAGTGGGGATCCAAAACTTGGTAGAATTCAATGCAAACAAAACACAAGCATGTCTTTCTCTAGAAAAGCCGATCTCACTGTGCCTAATATAACTTTGTCAGGAGTAACCATACCACTGAAGTCATCCATATCGATGCTTGGTATTACTATCAGCAATAACCTTTCCTGGGAAAATCACGTGAGGTTCATTGCCAAAAGTGCATCCCAAAAACTTGGTTTTTTGTTTCGTGCCAAGAGCTATTTCACCCCCACCCAGCTGCTTATGATCTATAAGGCACAGATCCGACCTGTCCTGGAATACTGTTCCCATATTTGGAGCGCGGCACCTAAACATATCCTGAGGCTATTGGATTCTGTCCAAAAAAGGGCAATTGTCTCGTCGGTGATGCCTCGCTTACAAACTCGCTCACTTGTCTGGAACACCGTAGAAAAGTTGGCGATTTGTCTCTATTTTATAGATATTTTCATGGGCGATGCTCTTCTGAAATATCAACAATCGTTCCTGCTTTGGCAGTCTCTTCGAGACTAACCCGTCAAGTTCAGTCATCACACCCCTTCGTGGTCACTTTGGAGACCTGCAGAACATCACTTTCCAAAGACTCGTTCATCCAACGAACAGCGAGGCTTTGGAACTCATTGCCTAGGGAGGTGTTCCCCGAGGCATACAACCTCCAGAAATTCAAGAAGAACACCAACTCCTACCTTCTTTCCCTTGGTTCCCACGATGTTTTCTGAACATTACAGGATATCCCTTTTCGTGGGAACCAGAACATAAAAAAAAAATCACTTATAAGTGGAGAAGCACTCATCCTTTTCTATGAGTAAGAGGGCAACAAATCACACCTTCAGTTCTTAATTTTCTACCAATTGTTTGGTTACACCGATTTTATATTTACACAAACATTATCATGTTTATTCTCAAAATAAATATTGAAAAAGTGTAAATAGAACTCAAATCACTAATTTCATTTTCAACTTTTTAGTTTATATTGCTAGAAAAGCGTGTTTTAAACTTTCCAACTGCGGGAGAAAACTCATCGATTAATCCATTCACAAGAATTTAACTAACTTTTGGTGAAAGTACTGAGTCTGTACCGGTGAATTCACCAAATCTTGGAAATGTTGAGTAGGCATTTTTACCAGTGACATCACCAAATCTTGGTAATGTGAATTTGACATTCTTTTTAACGAGAATACCAGATCATAAATATGTAATCATTGCATTGTCATCGGTTCTTAATAACTAAGCAAAATGTCATTGATGCGGACGTCAGGGTGAAAATTAATTTCAAAGAATCCGTTACATACCTTCATACATACATACCTACATAGATTCAAGTGAAGCTAATAAAGCGTGTGTAAAATAGCTGCTCCTGTTCATTGTAGAACTTCAACCTACCTATTTGTTAAACTTTATTTTAAGGTTTTACGATGAATAGCTTCTGTTATTTTTATGATAATAACCTCAACTTAGTAACACCTATTTTATATTATTCTTGTGATGTTACAATCACACTATGAATTTTTTTTCACAGATTCCTTGATAAAAAAACAATTTGAAAGACTGGCCAATCACCAAAGAGTTTTCTTCCAGGATCGTACTTTGTTTTTTCTGACTGCAACCCCAAAGAATATCTTCATAAGTTTATGTTCAATTTCCAAATTCCAGGGTATAATTTAACTTCTTGAACAACCGCCAACAGTTGATAGTTCACCAAAAAATTCAAAGAATACCTCTTTGACATTTTCAAGTCCTTAATAGGACAGAAAAAAATATGTCAAAAATATATCAAAACTTCGCTGTTTCGCGGTGTCCAAAAGTTGGACGAATTTGACAAAAACATTTTTTTTTGTATTTTTTTAAATTTTTTTTCACTTAATTATAAAATGGCATTATACACCCCTCATTTACGGGTATGCAAAAAGTTAAAATACCCATATAAATATATATTGGTCAGTTTATTTCACAAACTTACCGCTATGTGATTAGACAGAGTTTATCCAACAAATGAAACATAATATTACATCACTGCATATTGACACAGGTTTTCTAATTCTTGACAACAAATTTTTGAAACAGATTTTTGGGCACCCATATGGGATCAACCATTTCAGCAATACTTATAAATTTTTTACTTCATGTCTTAGTAAAAACATTCTCCGGACTAAATGGAATGGAAAACCGATCTGCAGTAACATATTCATCAGCTACCACTCATACCATCAATATAGGAACAAATTTGATCTCATCTTTAAAAAACAGAGTAACAATTTATCACATCCGACTTATCGATAGAATTCTGAAAGAATTGAATAACATTTATTACAGCAAATAAACTACCAAATAATAGCATCCTAAATGTCAATAGCAACACTAATAATGTTAATGAGAACTTGCCACATCAATAAATCATATTCTCCTACAGAACCCTACCGTATTTTGGAGAACTCACACCAAAACTCAATGATATTTTCGAATCAGAGAATCCTCGGATTGCCAAAAGAACGGTTTCCAGTATTTTCATCAGAAATAAAACTCATTTTGCAAAATCAGAATGTTTTAATGTCTACATAGGACAGACAGGTAGAAATATATTAGGATGCATTACGTCCCATAAAAGTTATTGTAATCTCAGTAAAAACAGTTATGCACTTGCAGGGCACACAATAAAATTTAAACATTTTGGTGAATTTTCAAATCGACCGCCATAAATCATAACGTTAATGGCCAGCCAGATGGATCCTCCCACTGGCTGACTAACTTGTCACCGACTTTTGACAACTGTATGTTCCCTCTCATCGTCCCATGGAAGGTTGAATCATTTTGTTTTGAACTCTAAATTTGATAAAGGATTTTCCGTAATACCATGATTTTATATGTGTATTTGAATCAATCTATGTAATTTCAATTATGTTCCTAGACCTTGTTTTCTCTAGATGTCTTGAATTTTTTTTAAAGTCGACAATTTAAGATAGAGTTTTTTCTCGAACGGGCCATTTCCTATCGACTGCAACCTCAAGTAAAATATCCTTCAGTGATTTTTTCCCAAAACTCAAGTCTCATTTTGCTGCTATTGATTTTTTATCCAGATTATGCAATCAATATTGCTATATTGAATTTTGCTAATATCAATTCTATTTTTCAGCATATTTGTCCAAAAGGTACAGATGTAACAAATGCACCAAAGCTTATAAGCATCAGCAAAATTTATATAGACATATTAAATATGAATGTGACGGCATTGCAAGATTCATTTGTGACTTTTGTGGAAAAGCATACACCCAGAAGACAGCTATGATTAAACATCGGATTGTAAACCATTCAACAGCATAATTTCGTGTAGTTACTGAAAAAATAGATGAATATATATATTTATATGAGATGCAAGTAAATATTGTATTTACCCTGTTAAATTTCAAAATTATATCAAAAATTTCGCCTGGAAAGAGAACTACACGATTCACTGTTAAGTACAAAGTACCGCTGGTGCTTCTAAGGTGGCGTATAGAGACATAAAAAGGAATAATGCACATAACATAAGAGAAAAATGAGTATGCGGTTGAGAGTATCAGAGCGTGCTATTGGGCCTGTGCTCCTAAGAAGGAATGGAAATAGTTCTTTCAAATATGTTTCAAATTAAATTTAGGTGAAAATACCCACGCTGTGGAACGAGTTGGCCTCTCACAAAGAGGAACGTATAACTTGTTATATTTTCATAACGCTATCGTATCTTCAAATCCATTTAATCAAACAACATGGTGAAGAAAACAAGTTGTATCTGAATTTAATGTAAAAAATTACTGATGATTTCAAACTCATCAAGTGGTAAAACTACTCGTGAAGTTACTGAATGAGTATTAAGTTTCCGCAAATAAAAAAAGTACAATTAGAAATTATCACCCGAAAATGGTTGCTGTTTGTGTCTCGAAACAAATAAAGTCTCCTCACATGATCGATCCGAATGACATGCACTAGGGCTAGCCCATGTCGTGTGCCCTAAGTTTTGTTGCGGGGCTTTGTTGAACACCTATAGCAGTAATAAAAAAAATTGGTCACATGGTCCAGACCATGGTCGTTTGTTATTTATAAATGTCCACCAAATTGCTAAATTTTTTGTTTTAGAATATCTCCGTACCCCGTGTTCTGATTCGAATTTTCTAAAGCTCATTCAAGTACCTTTTTAAGGCAAATGAATCTTGTTATATAACAATTTTTGATAAATCCAATAGGTATTGAGATATTTCCAGTTTGCGGAAGAATTTAGACAATAGACATTGCCTTTTGATTGTATTACAATATAATTCAACATCTAGTTACTTTCTTGTTAGAGGTAGTGGGATAAATATGAAGTGAAACAATATGAGTGACACGCTGGAGCTGGTCAATCCTCAGAAGATACGATGGAGAAGAAATGAACTTGTGCTGTTTTTGTAAAAAAATTTAAAAAAAAAATTGCAATTATGTTCAATGAATAACGGTATAAAACATTGAAGTGCTTCCCCATTGGGGATGATTGTTGAAAACAGTAGAAAATGAAAAAAGCATAAAATATTACATAGAAGAGAAATAAGGAAATGATGTTGAAGAATCAAGTTCGGAAGAGGAGAGTAATACCGGCACCCAACAACAGAGATAGAGGAGTATATCTCAACCTAGTGCACAATCAAAAACACGTATAGTAATCGAAAATAAAGAGAGACTCCGGAACTGTACCGTATTTGTGAGTAGTTTAGAGCAGAGCTACTACTGGAAACTTTGCGGTTTTACCTTGGTGTACTTTTTCAGCTACATTGGAAGATGTAAATAGTGTTATTGCTGCAAACTTGCACTGTCTCGAGAACAGTAAAAGAAAATACATTTTGAATTATCGAAGAAATATTGAAAATGATGAAGACGAAGAAACTGCTATTTCTAAGGGCCTAAGAGAATCATCTACAATATTTGTGGCTACACTTGAATTTGAAACCAAAGGATATCCAATTGCGTAGGTATGCAGTTGGTTGGTTTCAAATCTATCTGTAGCCATAAACGTTGTAAAATATTCTCTTAGGCTCTCAGAACCCTCAGTTTCGTTATACAGTTCCTGTGACAGTGGACGTCTGCTGACAAAACAATATTTACATCTTCCAATGTAGCTACTCGCTTAAAAAATTGATCAAGATAAAACCGCCAGGCTTTCAGTAGTTGCTCTGCTCTGGAATTCTCACAAATACGGTAAAGCTTCGAGCCTCACACTATACATTTGTCTGATTGTCCACTTGGTGCAGAGCTACTTTTCTGTCTCTGTTGTTGGATGCCGGTATTATCATCCGAGCTTGATTCTTCAGCATCTTTTTCTTGTTTTTCTTCAGCTCCTTTTCCTTAGGTATGTGTGTTCCGTATGTGTGTTCCGTATGTGATATTTAATGGTTTTTATCTCCAGTGCTTATCAACACATCTCCTCCAACGAGTTGAGAAGCATTTAAAATGTTTTATAAGGTTTTCGCTTGAACATAATTGCAAAGAATGAACTTTTTCACAAAACATGCACAAGTAAATTTCTTCTCCATCGTCTCTACGTCTCATATGATGATTGACTAGCTTCGCTGTGTCACTCCAATGGTTTCACTTGAAGTTTATCCCACTTCTCCTCACAAAAACAACTTAATGTTCATTATATTGTAACTACAATAAAACGGTAATGAATATTGAAGTTCCTTCGCGATTAACCAAAAATTGTTTGATTATAGGATTTTTTTGCCTTCAAAAAATGAGTAAAATGTTCCTTGAAAAATAAAATAGGACCACTCTGTACAGAGATATACTCAAACAAAAAAGTCTAGCAATTTGGCGACCATTTTCAAATATGGCGACCAAACGACCATGATCTGGATACTGTGACAAATTATTCTTTTTACTCTGATAGGTGTTTAACAAAGCCGCGCAACATTTTACGGTACATATAATTGCACACGTAAAATGGGGTACCGCCGGCGCTATACAATAAAATATGTTTCTCTGTGCGTAATTGGTGCACTATGAAATAATCTGTTTGTTTGAAGGTTGTATACGAAGTGGTTACTTGATTACTCTCGTTTCGGACGTCCATCGTCTTGATTGATTTAAAAGGTTTTCACCTTATGTCTGGATATCTCCATAAGTCGTATCATTCCAGTAAAGAAGTCACCATGTCTGAAAAAAAAATGATTCTGGGACTCGCTTGGAATATTCGAGCAAAGAATTCATAAATGAAATTTGCTCTAATTTTGTCAAGCAGTATGACAGTGGGATTGTAAAAAAAACTGGAGAACATTGATGAAATACTTGACAAGCTCAACAAATGTGTTTCGTATAATAGGCCAGTAGATATAGACAATCAATTAACATTAATTCCAAAAGTTTTCAAACTTCAATGGTATGTTAGTGCATTAATGAACACCAACTATAAAATTTTGCAGAAGTCTGCGATGAACGGAACATTGTTTAATTGCAAAAAACGTATTCATGCTTTATTTTTGCACTGAAAATTGCAAAAGTTCTGCAAACTAGGCATATCTATAGTAATGGTGTTTTACAACATGCATTAAGTTTGCAACCTTGTAAAAGTTACGGAACCTTGTTTTTGTCATTTGTTAAAGTTTTTCATTGTAATTTGTTTAGAAAAATTACAAAAGTTCTGCAAATTGGATAAGTGAACGGAAAAAAAGTTTAAAATATTCACGTACATTTGCAACCATTTCTGAAAAACGCATAATTTATTCATCACACTCCCATTTTCAATACAAACATGCATTGAAATAATTACAAAAGTATTTCATTGTGGTAGCAAATGGATAGAATATCGGTCTCAGTGGATATGTAATTTTGCATCCTCATACGGAAAACGGAACCTATTTATCCATTAATATACATTTTTTGCATTTTTTCATCTGCTGAAATAATTGCAAAAGTTCTGCAAATTGCAATTAAAATTACTACTAATAGTTTACGTACGCATAAAATTTGCAACCGTCATTGTTCAACGGAACATTTTTTTTATAATTGATTTGTTTTTTTATAATTTGGCCATAAATTGAAAACATTGTGCAAATAGGTAGCAATGGCTGTTTTCGACTAATCAGCGAAATAAATTTAATCTAATATTTTCGAATACAGCACTCGAAAGAGTACAAATTTTTGCTAAATTCTGCCGAAAGACTATTAGTCTAGGATCCCAGAGCCGACAAACCTACGTCATTTTAGCAAGGCTGAAATTTTGAGTATGAGTTTTGTGATATGTAGTTAAAAACGCATGCATACTTGCTAGCAGGGCCTTTTTACAGATAGCCGGTACAAAAATACATAAAAATCTTACTCACATATGTTGAAGTATGGTGATACTTTTGACAATTAACATGACCCAGTTGGCCAGGTGGTCCAAGGCCCCAAATATAAGCTCTAGATCTCGAAAGATAGCGTGGGTTTTGATTTGATTATTCGTCCCAAAACAAATATCATTTTTCAATTTTGTACTTAAAAAAAATCGTCAGGCGTGGAGTTTCGAAATCCAGAACATAAATCTGGCGCCTTAGACCGTTCGGCCAACTGGATGATATTGATTGTCAAAAGCATTACCATACTTCAACGTAAGTGAAAAAATTTTTATGTACTTTTGTACTGCTATCTGTAAAAGGGTCCCGCTTTCAACTACATATCACACTATTCATAATCAAAATTTCAGCTTTGCTAAAATTTTCACTTTTGTCACAACATGACTTTGTAGGCAATGGGTAGGAAATTCTATTTCAGTTGTAGCTCCAGGACTATTAGATGAATGTGCATTGTTTTTGGTTAGTTATATAGTTGTCTGGCATAAAAATACAATTGTCAGTCTTTTTGTTATTCTGGTAATAAATCATGTTACTAAACTGCTGTTCATTCATTACTCTGTAAACAAAATACTGTGACGTAACACAGTTATAGGTTAATCGTATAAATGTACGAGTGTTTTTTAAATCTCAATATTTCCTCCATTTTTTAATGACACAAGAAAATTATGAAAACGTGTCGAGAGATTCTCGATCCTCTATCAAACGTAGTCAGAGTATTTTTTTATGCAAACTCCCAATTGTAATATACTTTTTTGAATTCTTATAAAAAACGATAGCTTTCAACATTGAATGATTTCACCTACCGTTGACGAGCTTCTTCTTGGTAGATAGTTAACTTGGTAATACAATGAATATCATTTATTAGGTATATAAAAATCTTTATCGTTCAAATAACACAGGTGTTGCAAAATTAAATATTTTTTCAATTCCTAATGTTCCGCATTGTAACATAGTTTGCAAATTATTATACTGCCACCAATTGGTGAAATGAGTTGTCTGCCCGATTCGCAGAGTACAAATACGAAAATATTTTTCTTCTGATTTTACCCTCATTTCCGTGTTGTAGACGAGGTTGCAAATCAATGAAAACATTGTACGTCAGGACATCTCCACTTGCAACCATTATTTGAAACTTTTTTAATGATTCCGATACTTATTTCAATAAAAAAATTCAATTCAATGAAAAAATATATTTTCCGTTTGATGCTAGAGGTTGCAAATCAAAACTCTTCTCAAGAACATTATTTTAGTTATTTTTTCGAGTTTGCAGAACTTTTGGAATTTTCATCGATAAATTAGGACTAACAAAATTTTTTTTTCGATAAAATAAACATTTCCGTTTTGTTTGAATGGTTGCAAATTCATCAGACGATGTAAATTGCTATATTTCAAAACTTCGAAAGTTTGCAGAACTCCTGCAATTTTTCCGCGCTATTAATGTGAAAATTCATTGAATTCTGATTCTTAACATCTTCCGTTCAGAAAAAAGGGTTGCAAAATCATACTGAGTATCATATGAAAGTCCTCTTAACTCTACTGAAGTTTTGAAACTTTTGTAATTATTATTAAATTTTGGGAAAATCATGTCTATCTCTACTGGCCTATAACACGAATGACATAAGTAAAATCAAGACTAAAATGTCGGAAGAAGAACTGAACGTCAAACGAAACTCCCCGTTTCTATGCGAAGGGGGATTCACTTAGGAGGTTATGCTAAAAATTATCAAAGAAAACAATGGGAATAATTTTAAATCCAATGGAAATTGGCTGTGCCTTTTGTATTGGAAATACGCACGAGAAGTCAACCAAGGTACGTCCAATACTAGTCAACTTTGTTGCCAATTGGAGGAGAGCAGAAGTATTCCACTAAAGAGAACTGATGAAAACGACTGGTGTCGCAATTTATGAAAACTTCATAAAAGAGAACTACGAAATACTCATAACCGCCAAGAAGAAGTATGGCAACAGCCAGGCATGGCCCGTTGGTGGTAAAATATGTATTTTTAGTGACAACAAGAAAACCACAGTGAATAGTGTTGATGAGTTATAGTGTACGGATTCCAACGAAATGGGCAAACTACTTGATTACTCTTGTCTCCCATACATTTCGGTCAACAACGATCCATTCAGTTATATTGCTTTTCCTACCGTTGACACTTTTTCATTGACTCCTCACTTTTTGCAGTTGTCAATAGGTTTATCACTCACAAGAAACTAAACCACGAATGGTAGTTCATTTATCTATCAATAATATGAATTTATTTCTTCGTCTTTTCTTCTTCATATGTTCTCTTGTTTTTTTAATTATACGTAATAAAATGCTAATTATCTTTAATCATGCCATGGAGTAGCACGCCGGAATGATCCCAGTGCGATTAATCTTTGTTATTTTAATGGTATACCGCATGGGATTTCAAAATATTTTTTTTACTTCGTTGGAGGTTACTTGTTACATCCTTAAAATAATGAACAATTTTACTTTGCACTCTCCAAAATAAGATCTCTTCATACGGGGTTTGACTTGTTTTCTGATACGCTTATCAATAATTCTTTTGATGTACTGGGGCTGTCTGAGAAGGATATAAGATTCTTAGGAATGATAAAGTGCTAAACGTGGTGGAGTAGCTTCCCACATGAAAAAATTACCTCAAAATAAGACACGTAGAAAATGCAACTGACAGACCACATGTCTATGGATAACACTGAGAATACAAGGTGAAAAAATTTTTCTAGGAACTGTGTACAGACCTCCGCAAAACAATTTACAGGCAAGTATTGATTAGTTGGAAAATATTTTTAGCACTATTCTTCCATGTAGCATCATGGAAATGGAGTTCATCAATTCGAACATTTATTGAAAAATCACGGGTTACATCAAGTAGTTGATAAACCCACACGTATAACCACTCATTCCCAAACATTCAGTTACGACTTTTTCTTACAAGACCACGTTTTGATAAAATTGTGGAATAAAAAAATTATATACTTATTCCACCCACCTACGGAAACGGTGAGAATAAAAAAATTACCAGCACCATGGCTGATAGAAAATCTTAAAATAATGATGAAACTCAGAGATAAGGCATACAGAATACCAAAAAAATGAGATTAACTGGAAATACTCTAAAACACTAAGGAATCTGGTTAACAATGCACAACAGTTCCTACCATTTCTGAAAAACATTATTAATTTCCATGAAACGATAGTATGCAAACTACTCAACGCCTGATATAAAATGTGATATATTCGACTATTATTCACCTTTCAAATTCGTTGAAAAATCGGTGGTATACATGGAATTTTACGACATGGTTTTCTATAAATTGAGTATTTTTGTGAACCAGTTGATTTTCATTGGCAAAGTTTGAATCGCAAGAAGAATCGCGACTAGAAGTAACTGCATGCATTTATCTTTCGCTACTGTGGGGTCAGACTGAGAATTCATTCATATAATCAACTGCAGATGTTATAGGAATGAAATTGTAACATGTTATGATACACATAAAAAATAAACATATTTTTGTGTAACTTCCAATAGTTCAATGTATTATAGTTGAACTAGAGGTAGTTGATATGTAATTATTAAAAAAACCTTTTTAAAGACATGCTTTTATTCACATGCACTGAGAAGTTGAAAGTAATTGCTTTGGATGTGTGACGTAGCTTATTCCGTGAGTTATAGATTCGAAAGCTTGTCGCGCAAAGTTTTCAGTTCGAATACAGAAGCGACAAGCCTTTGAATCTATAACTCGCGGAATAAACAAAAATGAATGTGGAAACGCCAGGGTTACTACATATCTATCTTTCGAAAGAAGTTCATAATATTATGTAGTAATAATGATTCAATAATTCTAAGAAAAGACCGCGATATATAGTATATATATAACAGTTTACATCATTAATATGCCACGTAACGAGATACATAAGCCAGAGTATTTCACCAACAAAAATAAACATTTTTTATATACACCCATGGTATAGAAACCTTTCAAAAATAATGATATTATATTATATTATTTTTTTCACATATTTTTTTGTTTAGATATTAAAATTTATTACGGTAAAGATGAATATAAAATATAAAATGTAAATAAGTAAAATGCTTTATTCAAAACTGTGATTTGGTGTCCACTTGATCATAGAAGAGGACGTATGCTTCTCCACTCACGATAGATTTTGGTGATAGCGGTGATACTCTCGAGTCATTGTACTCGTGCCATGTGCCTGCATTAAGGGTGCCTACAGTAAGCCGTGTAGTGTCCATTGAAAGTTGTTCCGCTATGGTTGGATACAGTATACAAGTTGTAGCGACACGGAGCTGCGTTATCTACTGCATAAATATTCATATCTAATCCATCGAGAGGAAAGTCAATGAAGACATTTAGTTTTCCTCTGAATCTCTCCGTCTGCGGAAATCTTTTCAAGTGAATTACCAACATTTTGGGGAATTTAAGTATAGATAATGACTTCGTGCATTTTCTCCTTTCCTTGCATTTAGAACAAGTGGGTTTTTCGTCATCATCCAAAATTTCTTCCCTAGTAAACAAGTCTAAACATTGTGACAGTCTGAGTTCGCCAGTACTCTTTGGAATAGGGAGTGAAAGGTCCCAGAATGGGTCAAAAGTGACAGAACAATGGCCACAGAAAGTACATTTCAACGATGATTTCAGTTTACCACCAAAGTTATCGACAATTTTCGAGTTGTTTATTCTAAGATATCTTGACCAAGACTCTTTTGTCTTTTCATTATCGCTCAAATTTTCATCGATTTCTATGAACATAGGTTCAGGCCTTTCTCTTACTCTATTTACATCTTCATGAAGACCTTCCAATAAATATCTGAAAAATTCCTTGGCATCCTGTTGAGCGTTACCCATAAAACGAGGTGCAAATCTTCGTATCTGGCTTTTCAAAGGAACAGTGTTGTCCACCACATCAGACGAATCTTCTGACCAAAGTTCTTTTACCACTTCTTCAAAGCACCCTTCATACTTGATATACTTGTGTTGATATCCTTCAAATGTTCGTCTTTCCTCAGATACTCGAGCAACCATCTGGTATTCGATAAACATTGTATTGCGCTATTCATAAAGCAGGTATTGTCAATGTTTTTCAAACCATTAAGACCAAGAGTTTTGGAGCTCCCAAGCACAAGTGGTTTGATGGAATCATAACTGAGGGAGATGCGCTCACTGCTACTGCTATCTTCAAAGGAATAGTCTCTTATGCAATGATTTTCTCTATCATTTGAGCGCCGCAATAAGGAACTCGATTGGAGGCTGCTTGAAACCGAGTTGGATAATGATATGGTAGATCGCGTTATTTTTTTGGAAGTGGTTGAATCCAAATTATACTTTTCAGGTATTTGGCTCCGAATAATATACTTTTGGATACTCCTTGACATATTTATTCTTTGTGGACGAATGAATATATCATCCTAACGTTGAGTAGCAGGAATAGAACCCAGAATTGACCTTGCGTTTCCTCTTTGGATGGCGATACTGATATGTTGTATGAAAAAAGTCCTTGCTCTTCGATCATCTGTTTTATTGATAAATTTTTGTCCAATATGATTGATTAATTCGGTGGCATAACTACCAAATGAACCGAAGGTTTCAATTGCTACCGGATAAAAAATCTATTGATCTTTTAAAGTAGAATATTTTTTCCATTTGGACTTTTCAGCAGAATCTGCAGCCCTACCATCATTTCTGGATGTTGAATCTATATGTGACGATGCAACGGTATTTACGCAGGTGAAGTCCAGACTGAAGGTTTTCCATGACTCCATGGGATGAGAGACATCCTATCTGGACGCTTACCATCATCACGAATGATTCCCAAAGGTTCTAAGACAAGAATATCAGCAGTTGATAAAGCTCGCTTGATTAAGTCATTAACAGTTGAATGACGAGACGAACGCCCGGAACTGAATCTACAACTCAATCCATGCGTCCCTTTTTCGTTGACGATAAATCCACATCTGCATTTACGACTTACACAAATAGAACAGCCTAAACGTAAACCCACAGAAATCCTGAAAGATTCGTCATCTAATAAAGTTCCAAGGAATGCAACTGATAGAGTGTTGAGCCAAGCTCCAGATTCTTTCGTACTTACTGCCTTCAGTCGAGCCTTTTCAAAAGGAGAATTAACAGCCGAGTCAAGGAGTTCTTTAGATGACAATTCGATGAGAGGAAGATCCCAGGATTTTTGGGAAATTTTATTATCAGGTGCAGAGGTTCCAGTTTCAGAACACCATACAGATTCACACTCTATATAGTGAACATCGGACACACTGGAAAAATAATCAGGTAAAATTTGATCAACCAGATGTTGAATGCTGTTCAACGAAGAAAGAAAAGCTGGTAAAGCAAGTGAAGATGCTTGTCGTATACCCAGACCAGTATTAACGGGAAGTGTTGCCTGAAGCCACGTGGAAAGGCTGAAATTATTATTAGTAATCTGCTCCAAAATCATACGGAGTGTTGAGTCGAAGAGATCAAGTTCATTTTGACAGCGCCAGGTCGGGCAACATCTCAATGTATATATCAATTTGAGTAAACAGTTCTTCAGAAGAAAATACCCAATGTGCTTTGGAATGCAATCCATGCGGGATGCCATCAAATTCAAAGATTCAGTCTTTTGGTTCAGGGATTGTGCCAAAGATTCTTCTGACATGGGTGCACCAAGGAGGGTACAGTTGATTTTATTCATAAGTTTCATACCAGTAGCAACACTGTAAAATTTTCCTGGTATGTCATCTTTCAGGTCGTCCAAGAAATATAGTTCGCATTTTTCAAAATTCAATTTAAGACCAAATTTTTCTGATGTTGAAATTATTTTCTTGAACTGTTCTAAAATCACATCAGATTAACCACCTATGGAGCCGTCATCAAGATACCAACAGTTGAAATTAGCCTTGATTGATTTGGTCAAATTATCAATGTATAAACAGAAGAGTGCTGTGCCCGAAGAGTCTCCTTGCTGGACACCTCTTTCTGACAAAATAGTGTTATTTCCAAAATTTAAAAAGGTATGTTTCTTATAACATTGGCTTATGAAAGGATAAAGATTCGGAATCTTGTCTTCTACTCTTTCTTAAAAGATATTTCTATGAACCATATCGAAAGCATTCTCAAAATCTATTTTCAGGAATACGGTGGAGGCAGGATCTGGATGTTGATTTGAAAGTCGACGAGCAGCGTGAGCAACGGCTCCACATCCCCCTGGGGTTCCAAAACCGAATTGAATAGGGCGACATAATTCAACCTAAAGTCTCTTTTATCTTCGAACAAGCTAGTTTTGCCACAAGCCGTCTAAAAATCAATCCGACGTCAATAGGTCTAATGCCACCATCTTTTTTTTTTGAGAGCAACCAATGAGGCTCCATAAAGTATGGGACTCACATCCTTCATGACTTTTCCAGTGAGTAAGAAGTTGCAGAACGAAGTCAATGAACTCAAAGTTTTTCGCCCATGGATCCAGAACTTTTGGAAAGCAAATCTTGAAGGTGCGATGGCCTCAACGAATCAAGTCCACCAGAAGATCCAGTACGGAAAGATTTCACTGCTTTTGAAACTTCAATTTAATTGACTTGTAATGGAATAAAGTTTTCACTCCCTATATATTCAACTTCTGAATCAGTTGGATGTTTCAAACGTAATTCAGATAGAGTATGACTGTCAAAACTTGCGATAGTGTCAGATGACGTCAAGATTCGAACAGCAGATATGAGATCCCCATCAGAGACTTTATTGATTATACACTTGGCAAGGTTCGTGGTTGGTGGTAATGACTGAATATCTTCAGATATATATTGTGGAATATTATTGTTTCTTATATTACTTTTTATGATCGACGTTAGAGATTCCTTACGATTTTTATTGGATGTTGGAAGATAGAAAGACTTATATGTGAAAAAAAAACAGATTTTCCCAGGCTTCTGAGGAGTTATACTCAACACAGTTGTCAATTGCACAATGCTTCAGCAGCGCTCACTCTTGCTGATTTTGGAATTCTTCTTATAATATGGCAGTTCAACTTTTGGAACGACAAACGGGAATTTAGGCAGCCAGAGAAAGATTCATTTTCAGAAAAAGAACCTTCATTCCAAGTCAAAGATCCATCACACATTTGCGAAGCCAAGCCTTTATCATAAGAGCGGTGCATCCTCTTTGTATGGATATTCAAACCTCATCCATTCTTGAATCTCCTTCCACATATTCCACACTGGAACTCCAGAGCTTCCGAATCAATTGTCGCCCTCACATCCGACATCATTCGTTTTGTGGAAAATATAATTATAAACACCAATAGAACAGGTTGAGATAAAAACCAAATATAAAAATTGAATTAGGTGAATGATAAAATGATCTTGACATTAGACATTCTCGACTGTAAATATCTAGAGTAGATTTTTTTTTGAGATGCTGTCAGGAATGAACAATTAGAAGTGAATTCTCTGATTTCAAGCCAAACTTCCAAGAATGTTTATTTTCTTTCTCAAGGCGATCCACAAAATTAGCAATTGAAAATATATCATATTAATTTCCTAACTACTTATTGAAAATGAAATGAAAAATAAATCATTTGATTTTGATTTGTGGAGAATATAAGTGTATATAGAACGCAAATCACTTATATCTGTTCTTTTATTCATAAAATTTGTTTTTCTTTCATTTATGTGAACCATTTCCAAGAGAAGTATTTTTGTTAGATTACTTTCGACATTATTTCACTTCAAAATAATTTCTTCAAAGTCCGTTAACCTGTGGTGTTTCATGTAGATAATGAATTTAGTCCTCCTTACCACCTGAGCAAAGCTATGCGGGATGTTTATTCACACTATATTCGTTTGTACACAGAAAAAACATATTGTTGAATCAGATAAGATTTATTTGTATCAAACAAATGAAAGTGTCGTATATAATCTCAAGATGAGTGAAATTATTCCTTGGCAAATTTAAAGTTTCAATCAACTGAAACTAATTTGCATGAACCAAGTATCTTATTCGGCCAACTCTATTCATAACTCGTTCGGCAGAAATGTTGTTTAAACTATGTGATTATTTTGTTGAATCGAATAATCAGATCTACAAAATTTGCTGATTGCTTTTACAAAAATATTCATTCGAACAATTATTTATGTCGAATTGACGAATTCAATAAAATGTCAATTCAACAAAATAAGCTGATCTCTTCAATAAAAATATTAATTCAAATGAGTAATCATTTTGTTAATCCACTGAATTGACAAATATGGCAACCGAACTTGAGAGCCTACACCAGACATTTGAGTCCAGACGTCGCAACGACGATGAATTGGCTTTGCTATTCGTTAATATTATCTAAGTCAGGGTCAGTTGTGCGTACGCTCCGCCATCTAACGCATATAATTCAACCAATATACTATTCTTCTATTTTAATTAATCTATTTCCGTTGTTTGATTCAAATAAATATTATATTTGTCTGGAAGGAAAAATTGTGGCATATCAGACAAATTATAGAATCAAATTAAAGCATGAACCATCCTCCAGCGGGATTCGAACCCACGACCTCCAAATCTCTAGTGAGATGGTCTACCAACTGAACTATTGAAGACATAGATACGCCAGCATATTTGTGAATCGCTTTTTCCCATAATTTTATGTTACTGTTAGGAAGGAAGAAAATATCTCGAGTACTCGTCAGTGGCCATCAAGACTAATTAACCTTTCACCCTAACATCACCATCGACGTGTCGGTTTGTCTGATATGCCACAATTTTTCCTTTGATGTATTTCTCACAGACGCAATTTTCCACTTCAGATTATATATTTGGCAAAATCTCATCAGTCGGTGGAGATCACCTTCCTGAACCTCTTTTGAAACCTTCACGTCGATGGTGATGTTAGGGTGAAAGGTTAATTGGTCTTGATGGCCACTGATGAGTACTCGAGATCTTTTTTTCCTTCCAAACAGTAACATCAAATTATGGGAAAAAGCGATTCACAAATATGCTGGCGTACCTATGTATTCAATAGCTCAGTTGGTAGAGCATCTGACTCGAAATTTGGAGGTCGTGGGTTCCAATCCCGCTGGAGGATGTTTTTTTTCTCTAATTTGATTTAATAATTTGTTTGATATTACACATTTTTTCTTTTCATGTATTTTTCACAGACGCAATTTTCCCCTGTATATTATATTTGTGTTGAAACGTATTTTTATCTATAGTTGGAGATCGTTTCAACAGATGAACGTATATTCTAATCAAAGAAATGTTATGATTCCAACAATCGAATACACATGTGTTTTGGAATGTTTTTTTTTTGGTCGGGTCAAGCTAATAAGAGTGACCAAATAAATTTGGTTGAATTAACAAATCCTTTTTGTCAGTGTAGTACGGAATATTGCTACACGAGTCACATTCGCATTTCGACGCATTTTTACGACTTTTTCCTCCAATATTCCTATTACCTGTACTAAATTGTTGACTTATGTTGATCAATATGAATTTCCAGTAAAGGTGACAATAAGAACTTTTTGATATTGTTTCATTTCATAATATCATAATTTAGTTCCAGATGCAGGTCCGCTTCCATGCCCACAATGTGGAAAGATGTACAAAAATAGACTGACCGTCAACTCTCATCTCAGACAGGATTGCGGTAAACATCTGGCGTTTTCTTGTGAGATTTGCGTGAAAAGTTTCAAGCGAAAACAAAAACTCAAGGAACACAAAATTCGCGTACATCGTCAATGGTGAAATGTTTATCAAGTTAGACCATTCGTTTGAATGGATGGACTAAATGACACTATCTGACGTTTGACCAAATTCCACAAAATTGTAGCTAACTGAATAAATTCTATCAGCAATATCCAGATATTAGCACAAGAGGTACATCACCTTTAAAAAAAATGGCCCTTGCGAGATACAGTATAGTATAACACCATAAAAATTTATGAGTTACGACTTTTTCAGTTCTTTGTAAATGCTATCGAAGCTTATTGAATGTTCTGTTATTTGTGATAAAATTATAGTTTATTCAGTTTTCCACATTGTGCATGTGTTTTTTTTATGGGGTGGAAATTTTACATTTGATGTTGACAACAAAAAGTAGGTTGAAAAATTCAGCAGTCTTGTAATTTTGTATAGATAAACCGACCTATATCGCAACTACCTCAACTATTATTATACTCTCGAAGGTTCCGAAATAAACAAGAGATATAAAAAAATTACCGATACGGATTTTGGACTCACTTCTCCACTCTTTTTGCAATTGATCTAATTTGATAAGCCTGTGGATAATACGTAGCAGTTTATGTCTTGAAAAAGATCTACCTATATCTTATTCAAACGTCAGCAAGAATCTATTTAATCAACAAACCCTACCAACCGAACACAAAAACTACAGAATTCAATGAAATCTCCCAATAAACGAATCCTAATATTATTCTACCAAAATCTAAAATTCGATATTTTGAATAATCGATCGAAAAATAATAATGGCAGGGAAATTCTGAAAAATAACATAGTGGGTTCTATGTTGGAATATATTTTATATAATAAAAACACCCTGGAAAATTTTTCATGCTTCGTTTCTCATTTTATTTTATTTTATTTATCTTCAAAAATTAATTATTTATATTCTACCTTGTACTTTTTGAGTTTATAACTTTTATA
Organism: Gonioctena quinquepunctata; assembly: GCA_018342105.1. Classification (NCBI taxonomy): domain Eukaryota; kingdom Metazoa; phylum Arthropoda; class Insecta; order Coleoptera; family Chrysomelidae; genus Gonioctena; species Gonioctena quinquepunctata. The sequence goes on along the minus strand of JAFIRS010000898.1, from coordinate 393,086 downwards.
ATTTCAGAACCTTCAAGAATGTTTCAGTTAACCAATTGGTCTTTGATAAAATAGTCCCAGAAAGGAAAATTATTTTCAACCAATGAATCCACTAAAAAAATTATTAAGACTTCATTATGAGAATTCATGAATTATTGATTGAGTCTCAATAATTCAATTAATATTTTGGTATTTTCTACAGCTTTTTCTTTCATATTTTGAAATATAAAATTACAACACTTAGTGAACTTTGTCGTAAAAATAGAAAAGTAATAATTTTTTGCCATTGAATGTATACCATGTCACCCCATGCTCAGGATTAACTCACGTACCCGTTGTCATATGCCTATATTTTTCCGAATATTCAATAATTCCACATATGCTTGGTTCAAGACTCAATGTTTCAATTTCTCGTTTATTCAAAATTACAGAATTTGTTAAACACAATTAATATGTGAATAAATGACGGTGAAGTATATATATATATATATATATATATTTATATATATATATATATATATATATATATATATATATATATATTTATTTATGTTGGTATGTATGTATAAGATTGATAAACTCCGACATGGAGAAGGTTTTTATGCTAGACATTTTACTCCAACTCGCCACCCAAGTAGCATCATAGTGACGGAAACTGATATTCCAACTTCGACTCGGAGGTTATTACGTTATCACCACTAAATCTACCACTATGCAATAAGAATGGTTGTAGTCACGTAATTGCCATCTCTGGTAACCACTCCACAGTAATCTAACTTGTAAGTGTTAATTAAGGTGTCTGAAACATAATTACCACTAAGCAGGTTTTCAAACTTGAAAGTGGAAAATAACTGTTGCGGAAACGATCATATACCACTTAAATATCACTTAGAAGTCACAATCACATTCACTAGTGTATAATAGTTTCGGTGACATTTTGATAACTTCCATCAAGCCTTCAATGCGGCAGGTACTTGATTGAGATATGTGATGATGGTTGCCACATTCTCGATATTTATATAAGTGATTGCCACTGTTCGCATTCGATAGAAGTCATTACAAAGTTACGACGACCTTTGAAATCAATCAAGTAACCGTTTCTCAGTAGTGACCTACTTGCTACATGTCCTTTTTATCATTAATAATAGATATATTCCCCAATTTTTGAGTTTTAACTTTGAAGTGGCAGGTTATAACGTGTTTGCCACTTTCAAGTGCATAATACCCATTGCAATTTGTAGGCTATAACTTTGGAGAGGCGAGCCATGGCGCCACTTTCTAGTGGTGAAAAAGTTGATGAGTTAGTTTCGCTGGCCACTTCATGATGTAAGGAAGTGTGGTATATTTTCAGTTTCTTTCACTTCAATACTCTAATCCGACATATTATCAGGAATATGCTAGGTCACTTTTGTTAGAGAAATGCGCGAACCATTCAATACAAATTTATTTGTCGAAAGTACTGCATCAAGCGTAGTAATTCATTTCGTAAGTATTGGTCAAGTAACCAAGATTGTTTTTTTTGTGGGTATCAAGTACATAATTTTAGACGCGCATTATTCGCTAAATTATAATGTTTTCCTCAAATAAAGAATGTTCAGAAGGCGCGTGCTCACAATCGAACTACAACACTGTATTTCACAGAAAACTTTCAATCGTTTTCATTTCAACCCGATCAGAAGTATCCTAGTTAAATATACTCACGTGTTTGTATGTTTCAATCTGTAGTCAAGTATTAGTAAATAAATCAGGCAAAATGGAAAAATGATGAACATTCATTATAAAAAAACTTTTGACCAAAAAATTAAACCGACGAAATAAGGAACTGAAAAGTAAAAAATAAAATAAACCTTCTTAGTCTCAATAACTAAGCTCCTAAACTAATGTAATTAACTAATTTTGAGTCGGCGCCAAACAAACAAGCAAATGAATTAGGTAAGGCGTAAAATGATGGCATCGAGTTGGGCGGTGACATTCTGAAAATTTTTTTGAAGTAATTTGATGATTTTCGTTGATTGTTTGTTTGGCGCCGACTCAAAATTAGTTACTTACACTAGTTCAGGAGCTCAGTTATTGACACTAAGAAGGTTTATTTTATTTTTTATTTTCAATTCCGTATTTCGTCGTTTAATTTTTGTTAAAAAGTTTTTATTTTTCAATTTTTGTGGCTGAAATCTACTTATTACTGACTGCTTGTTTTTTGATTACTTCCAAAATACTTACCTACTCACCTTACTTACAAAGTTATGCCTGATAGAATCGGTTAACGGACCAGAATTCAGAGGGTGAGTGATCAATATCCTTCATTTTGCTACCCTTAAGGGCGGATTTCATCTTTTAAATTCAAATGGGACCAACTTCGAAGTACACCCTATCCACTGAAAAAGGAATTATCGGAATCGGACGCCTCAGATAAAAGTAAAAAGAAGAGACTAAGAAGGTTCATTTTATTTTTTACTTTTCAGTTCCGTATTTCGTCGGTTTAATTTTTTGTTAAAAAGTTTTAATTTTTTAATTTTTTGTGGCTGAAATCTACTAATTACTACCTACTTGTTCTTTGATTATTTCCAAAATACTTACTTACCCACCTTACTTCAACTATTACTAGTTAAATAATATGATTATCTACTTTTACTATTTGTTGTGATATAAATTATTCTTGTTGTTCTGGTTAGTTTATTTCATTACTTTGTATATCATATCATCTTCTCATAGAATATAATGATTGTGACGGATGTAGGAGAACAAAAATGATGACAGTAGCGATCTGTCATTGTCAACTATATATGTGTGCCAATGTTCACAAGTGGAAAATCAATTATCCCCTATTTTTCTACCCGTAAGGGTAGATAATTCCATTCGAAATCCAAATATGATCAACTATGAGGTATACTCTATCTAATAAAGAAATAATCATCCAAATCGAAGAAACCGGTACAAAGTTATGCCTGATAGAATCAGTTAACGGACCAGAATTCAGAGGGTGGGTGATCAATATCCTTCATTTTGCTACCCTTAGAGGTGGATTTCATCTTTTTTATTCAAATGGGACCAACTTCGAAGTACACCCTATCCACTGAAAAAAGAATTATCGAAATCAGACGAAATAAAAAGTTATGCGTGGTCATACATAAAAAAAAATACGCGTCGACTGGAGAACCTCCTCCTTTTTGGTTTCGTCAGTTGAAAATGGGAATGAACGCGTTTGTTATTTTGTTAAAATCGGTGCTAGATCAGTCCAAATATTTATTTGGAGAAAATTCTTCTGAAATATAATGATCAGTTAGATACTCTGCAAACTACATAACTCGTGCATCTCAGATATAGAAATGAAATAAAGAATTATACAACATAGAGACTGTACCATGGAATATAATATGTAAGAAAAATCGATAACTATCGAAATGATCATAATTCAAAACTATCGATTGGCGTGTTTCAGTGTTTTTACAGAGGACAAGTTACTAATTTTCATTAATCTTTTGGAAAACAGTATATATTATTAAATGGTTTCATAATGTACAAATGATCTTCAATTATTAGTGTTGGTGGAGTTATTATGTGAAAATGTGTTGTAATGAATATTTTAAATACCTCGCTCGTAGCGATAGCATTAAGATTGTATTATGAGTTGAAACACAGTTGAAAATGTATTTTGGCATTTATTCATCTCAAACATTCTGTTATAGTATCTCTTCGGACAAATACTTAGAACTCCTCACTTCTGCAAATATCAACTATTTGTAAACTGTACAAATTGAAAGACATTTTTATTGTGTTCATACTAGCTGGAATTAATTAAATAAACTACTGACTTCATTTTCAGCTTATTTTTGCGCGAAGTGTCAACGAGGTTACAGCAGAAAACACGGACTCATACAGCACCAGAGATACGAATGCGGAAAAATGGCACGGTATCCCTGTCCATTCACTAACTGTCAATATAAATCAAAACGGAAGTGGACTCTTAACAAGCATATGGAATTGATACATGCCGTTCAAAGGGAACAATCCGGTGATAACACAGATTTCAAAACCAGTTTTTTAGGTGTTTCTGATTTTTAGATTTATACATAGTCTACCATGAAGTATCATCCAATTTTATCCAAATCGTAAACAGGAAAGATGAAAATGGGAAAGAGTTAAAAGTTTTTTAAAATAGCTTCTGTAGCAGAACCATTCAAATATAAATACTGTCTCTTCAAAATTCCCTAAAACTCATAGTTGACAGAAATTTATTTTGTTTAAATTGTCCCTGAATTAACTACCTTTCAATAATTATATGGGATATTCGTGGCCATATTTCCGGTCAGAATAATGGGGTTGGTTATTAGTTCAGTGAAACAGGGTAAATAATTTACGAATAGTTCATTAGGATCACCAGTAAAAAAAATATTTGTATCTGAGAGAAATGACATTCAAGGTACTCGAATGAAGGTTTAGAAAAGATCATCCTGAGAGAATAGTTAAGCAAAAGAAGAATATTGTTATGAAACTTAGATGGGAGGGGCTCAGATGGGAACAAATTGTTAATGGTTCGCGGATATTTGTGTTTTCCATTAATGGAAAAATATACATTACTAAAGAAGGAAAAAAAAATAAGCGGACCTAAGGAGTTAGTGTGATAAGCTAATTCAGATGATTTATTTATTCACTCTTACACATACTTTGAATTTTCACGATCATAGTTCACAATTGGAATTGCAATTGTGTATATGATGGTTAATGAGAAATTCTTTTTTTTATTTCTTATTATTCTTTATATAACTTGTCTGATAAACATAAAATTTGTTGGATTTTCTGGATGAATTGGAACATCATGAGAAGGAAAGGTTACACGTCTGCAAAAACGTCATTGAACTTTGGAATACTATTACAATCATTTTAAATAGGAAATTCGGATATCATTTTTTCCTTCAGAAACATTTCCTATGACAAAAATAAATACGCTATCCCTGAGTTCAATATCTTCTACAGTAAATCATGTTTTAACAAAAATGATGGAGTAGTCGCATATGTGAGAAAACACATTTATTATATTACCAGTATCGAAAGATTATCAGAAGTTAATCTATTAAATATTAAATCAAACTTGATATGTGTACGGTTTCTACTTTCCGCTTCCTAAAGACCTCCAGTAACAAACTTAGATCAATATATTAATGACTGAGATGAATTCTTCGAAAAAAATAAATGGAAAATACATCATAATGCTGCTGGAGATACTAATATACATATTTCACAGGGTTGTCTGATTTATGTGATAAGTATACGTTTGAATTGGCCTATATATGGACACACCAACAAGGGTAACAGAATTAACTTCCAGCATGACTGATCATGTCTTCATAAGGATAGTAAATGAATCAATACGCGACTCTCTCAATTTCAAATCTTATGTGTTACAAACAAACATAACTGATCACTACAATATACTACTAACTACCGGATTCAAGGACTCCAACAAACAAATTGAAACTATAAATAACAATAGTAATAAAATAACGATTATTGATAATACAAGACTAGAAAAATGTGATGATGTTCTGAATTACAAAGCCTCAAGGATTGCTCATGAAACCTTCATAAATAAAATCAAATGAAATATTGGCAAATGTGTGAAAAACATAATACTAAGAAAACAAGATACGAAACTGAAACCGTGGATAACAGAAGGACCAATTGATTCTCTTGAATATTTAGGGACCACCTGAAAATAAAATGGAATAGAAATCCTACTAACGAACCAAAAACTGAATACAAAAACCATAGAAACTTTCTTAATATTTCAAAAGAGAACTATTACAAAGGTGAAATAGGTGCAGCCAAAAACAACTTCAAAAAAATATGGAAAGAAATCAAAAACATTACGAAGTACAAAACAAACAAATATTCATCAGAATATTCTCATATCGAAGACAACACTGGAAATATACTCAATTCCGATAAAGAAGGTGCTTATTATTTCAACTCTTTTTCTGTGAATATTGGCAAAGAAATGGCAGATAAAATTACTCGTCCAGATTCTACTATTTCACCAACAACGAATCCAAAAAGAGATATTTCAAAGGTTCACTCCTTCTAAAACCTATAACTAGAAGCGAACTGACAAATAAAATATTGAGCCACAAAAACAACCCCGCGATAGGACCAGACGGCAGTCCCTAGTCACAAAACATTCTTTCAATATTATATAGACCCACTATGTTATATCACAAATCTATGTTTCTGTGTGAGATCCATCTCGAATCAATGGAAGGAATCAGTAACAACTTCAATTTATAAAACGGGAAATGAAAACCAAACTACCAATTACCAGTCAAGTACTGTTACCAATAACTTTTCCAAAATATTTGTAAAGTCGTTTAAGATGAGAATAATGAACCACTTGGAAAAACAGAATAAACCATCAACTAAACAATTTGGCTTTTGAGAAAATAAAAATACCGATAAAGCAAAATTCCAGCTTATTAATAATATCTTAAACAAATTGAATGCAAATAAGAAATACCTTACAGTATTCCTTGACTCAGCCAAGGTGTTCAAGATCCTCTATTCTTACTTATTTGTTTACATTATCGTTCTGTTACAAGTTAATTCATTTATTCGATGAATATCCTCAAAACATTCTGAGAATAATTATAAGCACATGTTGAGAAAACTTTGCGCGTCACTCTGTACACTTATATATTTCAATGCGCGAAAAACAGTTGATGGGCATAATAACAAGTCAAGAAAAAGTGCATGAAGTTCTGATCACCTGTCAGAAGCTGATATTTTCTGGAACCAATAAGTTAGCTGTATTATTCAGCGACACCCGTATGGTAAGATTTGGTAAGTGTTCATCAACTGCCAAATTTATCTTTTTCCAAATTTTCCATTCCCGCATAGACATTTTTGAACCCCGTATTTACAAAGTTTTACTTTGCATTGTCGCCTTTTTTAGTAGAGTACCAAGTCCACACAAATATGTTTTTGTATTGGTTCACTTCTTCACTGATTTGATTTGGATACAGGGCATTGGCGTATCATATACAATTTTGTGACACTATATTAGAATTATAATTTTCGGCCGTGTGAATTTTATAGATAAATTAACATGTTGGTGGAAAGTTTCATTCTTTATTTCGCTATAATAGCCGCTCAAACCAATAAATTGAAACAATATAGAGCACTTTGTCAAATTTGTTTCAATAAAAAGAAAGAATTGGGAGATTTTGCGGATAAAGCTGGGTCCGATCAGAAATCAACTCTACACTACAAAGTTATTTATTCAGAAATCGATGAAATTCTCTCGGAATTCAGAAGCAGTCATCAAGGTGCTATAACTTTCTTGTTCACTATGGAAGAACCCACTTCGGAAGAGGAATAGGCAATTCGAAAAGAATTTGAATATAATCGGGCGTATGTATTCGCATTCATTCTTCTTTATTCGATAGTATGCTCTAAGTTGCACAGACATCGCACGTATCCACAGTGACTTCCAAATCCAATGATAAACTCCCAAGAGTGGAAATTCAAAAATTTTCCGGTGATTTGAAAATGTTCAAATCTTTTTATGATATGTTCACCTCTCTTGTACATGAAAATACATTCCTTTCAAAGATAGAAAAATCAAATTATCTCATTTCTTTTCTACAAGGTCCTTTATCGTTGGTGCAATGCACTCCTATGACTGCTGACAATTACGAAAATGACTTTAATGCCTTGATCAACAGATATGATAATGAACGCCTTATTGCTTTTACTCACAAAGCATTGATAATGCACCTGTTATTTTCAACAAGATTGAAAAAACTTTGAGATCTCCTGGTGATACTTTCACAGAAAACTTCACAACTCTGGAATATTCAGGTTTTGACATAATGGGGTGGGACTTCTTGTTATTTCATATGCTTTGAACTTGAAGAATCACTTAGTAATAATACCATTCCTACTTTCACTTCGTTGAAGGAATTTGTTCTTAAACAGGTTAATGCTTTCGAAACCATTGAATTTTCATCGAATAAAGAAACGCATAATGTTCGATTCGAAAATCGCGATAAATCTGCTTCTCAATCGCCTTCATTACACAGAAAAACTAATGCATTTTTCAGTAACTCAAATTTAAAAAAAATGTCACTATTGTCAATGGGAGCACGAGATTTATCGTTGCACAGAATTTCATAATAAAACTCCTTGAGAACGTTTGAATATTGTTGACGCTAATGGTTGGTGTACCAACTGCTTGAGCAATCAACATAATTTCAAAAAATTTAACTCCCAGACTCTTTGTCGCGTTTGTAACATGAAGCATCGCTCTATGCTCCATCTAGGTCGCAACATTTCGCTTCTAATAGTAATGATATCACGCACGCCTCTGATTCCAGAGCTTCATTTGGAACGCATAAAAATATCGAACCTCCACAAGTCGGGGAATCGAGAAATATTGTATCAAATCAAATAGAAAAATTACCTTCTACTTCGACGATAGTCGACATTGGTTTTTCTGGTTTAGTTTCTTCATGTGCTAATGTCTTATTGACCAGAGCTAATTTTAGATTCGCTCGGTTTCTTTCAGAAGTTTCGAGTTTTGCTAGACTGTGGATCACAGACTAGTTATATTTCATTGAATTGCTGTAAGAGACTAGGTTTGCAGCGCTTTAATTTTCAGTCTCAATACAGTGTTTAGGTGCAATGCAAGAAGTTGCATCTTATGGTGATGTGATCTTATTGCCTGGTTCACTACTTGATGCGAATAAAATTGGTCTATTTGACAAATATTAATTTAGCAATCCTTACTTTAACCGTCCTGCTCCGATTGATCTTATAATTGGTGCAGGAGTATTCCCATATATTTTACAAAATGGTCGCATCTCAAGTGATAACAATATGCCCGTAGCAATAAATATAATTTTCGGATAAGTCAACGGGGAAATTAAATTCTGAACTTTCGAGTAATCTTCAATGCATTTCGCTCTTTTCTTCAATCGCCAATAATGATATTTTAAATTTGGATAAATCACCAAAGCACTTCTGGAAAATTGAGAATGTTCTCAAAGCGGTTTTTACATGACCACAGGATAAGACTTGTGAAATAATTTTCGATAAGATGCACTCTAGAGATTTTTCAGGTCGTTATATTGTTCATTCGCATTTCAATGATACATTTTCAGGTTTTGATACAGATTCTTCACGCGCTCCTGCATTAGAGAAAAGCCTCATTGGAAATTCTCAACTTCATAAAAAATATTCTGACACTATACAGGAATATTTAGACAATGATTATTGATAATCAGTTCCTACAAGTGAAATGAATATTAATGATTGTTTTTACATTCCGCATCATCCTGTTATGAAAGGTGATAAAATTCGCATTCTTTATGACGCGACTGCGAAACCTGATAAAGGGTGTTCCTTTAATGACAATTCATTGATAGGACCTGAACTTCAAAAGGATATTTTCTCCATACTTTTGAATTTTCGATTATATCAAATTGTATTTACTTGTGATATCAAGAGTATGTTCACACAAACTTTAGTTGCCAATCATCGAAGGGATTTCCCACGGATGCTTTGGAGGTTTACCGTGAACGATGACTTGATAGATTTCAGATTGAAAGGAGTTACTTTTGGAATTTCAAGTCCTCCTCATTTGGCGAATAGAGTAATTGCCCAATTGGTATTGGATGAGGGAACAGAATATCCTCTAGCATCGGAAATCTTGAAAACTCAATTTTATGTCGATGACGCAGTAGTCAGTTGTGAAGAAGCACGGATGATTATTATTATTTTATTATTATTTATTATTACATATAAGTAAAGGCTGAGGACAGAGTCCTATGTAAGCCAAAAAAAACAAACTAAAGAGATCAACAAGATTATACAGTGCATGCAAAAAAAAAAATTAATATATGCGTAGGAACAATTATGCAAATAAGCAAATGTCTATTTTGTTTTTGAAACTATTCACTGAGTCAGGGTAAGTTGGGTAAGTTAGTCCATGTTTCGAAAATACGATTCACCAAAAAATTTTGTCTCTGCCTAGTGGCAAATTTCTCCTTTTTTAATTTGAGATTATGACCACGTAACCGCGAATCATTGTTGAAAACAAAAAGTTCTTTCTGATTAGCATAGTTATACTTACCTATACGGAAGGATATGATGAGGTCTCCACGGAGTCGACGTTGGTCAAAAGCTATCAGTTGTGCCATCCTCAGTCTTTCGGGATAGGTTGGACGCACTTCGCCAAAAGTCATACGCGTGGCTCGACCATGAACGTTTTCCAACAAATTCTTATCGCGCACCAAAACAGGACACCACACCGGACCTGCGTACTCCATAATTGGACGAACGTAGGTTTTGTAGAGTTTTATGGAACTTGAGCACAGTTTATAGCTAAAGAAGCAGTTAGCTCACTTGGCCCAAATGCATGTTCCAAGGTAACATCCACTCCAGGGAAATAATTCAGGATGCGCAGAAGACTGTACGCGATTATCGCTCTTCGAAGTATACGAAAATGTCAGTATTAATAACACAGTAACACGCGGTATGCGCGAGGGATAGAAATCAGAGTTGCGCAGTGTACAATCGGGAACATAAAGATCAAAGTGCCGACGCCAAGTGAGCTAACTGTGTCTTTAGCTATATACTGTGACTTGAGTATGATAGATGGGGGAACGTTTTGCGGATGAGGTAGATCAGTGTGTTGGCGCGCTTGCATGTGGATATAACATGTTCGGACCAAGTTAGGTCAGTATTAATAGTCACTCCCAGATCGACATGTGAAGACACTACACGTATCTGTTGACCGTTTATTGTGTACGCGTGGAGTGGGTTGTTCTTTCCTTGATGAAGTACGACGCACTTGTCGACGTTAAGAGGTAAAAGCCAATCCTCACACCACCGACTAATCGAGTTGAGGTCTTCTTGGAGAAGTTGATTTTCCACTATGGCATTTCCAGACAGTTTAGTATCATCGGCATAAAAAGACTTGCAGGACTTTATATGAAGAGCAAGATCACTTGCATAAACAACGAAGAGGAGTGGGCCAAGAACAGACCCCTGGGGGACTCCACTTGTAACTTGTCTGTCCGAAGAAAAAGAGTGACCCACTTTGACCGTGAAAGTTCTTTCTGTCATGTAATTTTCAACCCATGAGTTTATTGGCCCATATCCCGAGTTTGTCAAGTTTGTGCATTAGCCTCCTCACTGGGACCCTGTCGAAGCTTGCAAAGTCAAGATAAACGATATCTGTCGGTATTTTTATCGTTAGCCATCGTCCAATCGTTTATGCACTGTAGAAGATTGCTAGTGGTGGATTTACCTTTGATGAAACCATGTTGTTCGATGGTATGATTGCGTTTTTAGTTAAAATGTCTTCTACATTTTGATTCATTACTTTGGAAGGTCGATAGAAGACTAATGGCCTGTAGTTGGTTGGATTGAGTTTATCCCTCTTTCGAAAATAGCATGATAGATGCCTTCTTCCAAGCCCGTGGATTTGAGATTTTGAAAGGACAGTCATGATTCTTGATAACGAGCAGAGAATTCGGCAAATTTCTTCAGGAAGAGGGCTCATTCCATCAACCAGGAGATGAATTTAATTTAGTGTTCAGTAAATGCTCTTGATTTTCTGGGCTAAACGTCACATAGTTTAGATTATCACGTAGTCGTTCTGCTATAATTCCCGGTAATTGAACATCTCGGGGCTCCACTATGAAGGAGCTTGTGAAAGAGTCGGCCAGGACTTCTGCTGATTCGATGTCTGTAGAGCACAGGGTACCATCAGGTTTTTGTAGGAGCGGAATGCTTACTTTGGTGTTCAGGTTTGATCGTATGAACTTGTACAGTTTTCTATTAATTTCAGAGTTCCAAAGATTCTTCAAACTCCGACGTGAAGATCGTAATGTTGATACAGGTATTTACAGAAATTCCGATGAGTTTGGTAATCTTCTGGGCTCTTGATCTTTATATCTCTTCCAGGTCTTTTGTGATGTATGGTGACATTATTTCTCATTTATCCATGGTTTGAGAGGATTTTTCGGCATACTTTGCTGCGGAGTTCTTGTTAACGGGCAGTTATGGTCGAGTAAAATTTTCCAGAGGATATCAACGTCAAACATGTATTCAAGAGGTGATCAATCGTGGCGGAAAGTTCCTCGGATAACCGATCGAAATCGATTACTTTGAAAACTTCAGTTCCGTACTTGTTTGGCATGTGAATATTGACCTGAGTAGTTTCGTAGATTACTGCGTGGTCGATAATCAACTGGTGGTAGGATTTCTAATCTGTACAATTTTTCATCATTGGTAAAGATGAGTCAGAAAAAGATGGTTCATTGTTGATTCGGAATCTAGTTGGTTCTGTGATAAGTTGAAAGAGGTTCGAATCGACGAAATGCATGAACTACTCGTGGCACTATTTGTGTCAGGTATATTATTAATAGGCCAGGTGATATTGGGTGTTAGTCACCAGTAATGATGAGGTTGCAGGGTCGATGTTGGTTTAGGTGATCGATCAGTTGAACATGGCTTCATGGGATACACCATTGGGTCTGTAAATACATACATGTTAATGTTGACAGTTTCTTGGTAAGGCTGACATGTAAGGCCTCCACTCCTTGGATAGCGGCTATGTCTTGTTGTACTGCGAATTCGGTTATGATCTCATCGCATAAATATATACATACTCCACCACCGACACGCTTTAATCTGTCCGCTCTGTGAATACTGTAGCCTCTTATGTTAACCAGTGAATCTGGGTCAGTTGGTTTGAGCCATGTTTCGGTTAGGAGTATTATGTTAGGTTTGAGATTAACTATGTTACATATAAGTTCGTTGAATTCAGCATATAACGAGTCTAAGTTAGTGTAAAGGATTTTCCAGCATAGATAGGGCGGTTGTTGGTTGTTGTTAAAAGCTGTTTTATGTCCGAAAGTTGATGGAGGTTATTTTGGGAATGCCATGTATATATTTGATGGCAAGGTTTTGCTCTCCATTTGCTTTCCTCGCGTCAAGTTCCCCGCGTAGGTCTTTCAGTAGCTGAACTTGGGAGGGGGTTTGGTCACTTATGATGGATAGTTTAGAGGTAGAAACTTTCTCGATTGAACTTTTCTTATTCCTTAAAATAGTTCGAGCATCATGTTCATTTGGCATTACCAGCTTTATCATACGGGGGTACTTGTATGTGGGGTTGGGTTTGCCTACTCGAAAGATGGTGATTGGGTTAGCTGATACATGAACAATTGGTAGCCAAGGGAGGATTCGAACTTAGAAAGTTCTCGAGTAACAATAAACATTTTCTCTCGGACTTACCGAAATCACATTTAATTCAAAATTCTTTCAGCTTTGATGTGGATAGTGACTCGATTAAAATAGTGTGTCTATAGTGGGATGCTTCGCCTGATTCCTTCATTATTCATACCTCTCCAACCGAAGGTCCGTGTACTAAGCCCAGAATATTTTCGGATATCGCGTGATGTTTTGATCCCATAGGATGGATGTCTCCATTAACACTTTTTTGTTAGGTTCTTATCGCATCAACATGGATTAAATTGTTACCGTACCGATGGAAAACATTCATAAGTAATAGGGTCGCTCGCATTCAAGAAAATGTTCCCCCATCAATATTGCAAAATGTTAGGACCAATGATAACCCTGCTGATTGTGCTTCACGTGGACTGCTTTCCTCAGAACTTCTGAGCCATGATCTCTGGTGGAAAGGGCCATCGTTTCTTTCTCAACTAGATACATTGTGTCCTGGAGAATATCGCATTCCTATTTCTATTACGGATGATTCTTCGGAGGCTCTTTCTGATCTTTCTGAGGAAAGACAATCACATTAGCAACTTTATGGAAGAGAATTGTTTCGATTATTTATTAAATGAATATTCATTCCTTTCCAAGATTCAAAGAATCCTATACCATATTCTCCGCTTTATTACACATATGCAAAGGTCCGTTTTCCATCAACTATCGAATTGAATGACGCTTTATTCCTGATGGTAAAACTTGTCCAAGGTGTTAGTTTTCCAGATGTAATAACAGCGCTCAAAAGAAATAGTTTAACTTCAGAACCATTTCGTAAATTGAATGTTTTTCTTGATGAACGTGGTTTATGAGAGTTGGTGGTAGATTGAATAAATACGACCTGCCTTATGATAAAAAGCATCCAACCATACTGCCAAGCAAGCATCGACTGACTTCCTTGATTATTGAATATTATCACCACACATACTTTCATCCAGGTGCACAGACTTCAAATTTTTTATTGATGCAAAACTTCTGGATATTATCCGCAAAACGTGCTATAATTACCGTTCTCTCAAAATGCATGAAATGTTGGCGATTAGCTCCAAAGGCCTGTCAACCCCCAATGTGAGATCCACCGAAATTACGCATATCCCAAACCAAAGCCTTTTCATGTGTCGGAGTAGACTACGCTGGTCCGTTTTCAACTATGCCAATTAAACGCCGTGGTATACACGCTTCCAAATCATATGTTTGCCTCTTTGTATGTTTTGCGACAAAGACACTGCGTCTTGAACTAGCATCCGACTTATCTTCTGAAACTTTTCTTTGCGCCTTTCGCCGTTTCATCGCGGGACGGGGACGATGTTTTTACCTGTTTTCCGATTGTGGCACCAATTTCGTTGGTGCACAGAAACAGGTTGTCGGTCTATTAAAAACGCTGCTGAGTCAGAAAAAATTGAATGTAAGTTCCACCCCCCGTCTGTTCCACATTTTTCTGCTGAGGCAGGTGTGAAATCGGTTAAGGCTCGAGAGTCATAGTGGAACGAGGCCTGACCTTTGAGGAGTTTAACACCGTCCTTGTACAAATAGAATCCTTATTAAATTCTATGAGTAACGATCCAAATGATCTGATGGCTTTGACACCGGGTCATTTTCTAACGTTGGAACCACTTTCAGCTCTGCCCGATCCCGATTTATCGCACTTAAAATTGAACTTTATCAAGATTTCAATTGCTGCAGAGAACACATCATAGTTTTTGGTCCAGGCGGAATTTGGAGTATTTGAATACTTTACAACAGCATGGAAAGTGGCTCCAACTCCATTATCTTTCTGTTGAACCGGAAATAATGGTTCTTATAAAGAATGAAACCGTTCCACCTTCCAAATGGTGTCTAGGTAGAGTATCCGAGCTTCACCCAGGTTCAGATGGAATGTCTTGTGTTGCAGCCGTTCACACTACTCGTGGAGTTTCAGAAGGCCATTGGTGAGGCTTTGCCCTTTGCCAATGCAATTTGCAGAGTAAAGTTGTAAATAATTGTAAATAACCTTTACGCGGGGGAGAATGTTCAGGATTCTCTATTCTTACTTATTTGTTCACATTATAGTTCTGTTTCAATTTTATTTATTTATTCGATGAATACCTCAATATATTCTTATTTTGATTATTAGCACATATTGAGAAAACTTTGCGCGTCACTCTGTACACTTATATACTCCAATGCGCGAGAAACAGTTGATGGGCATAATAACAAGTCGAGAAAAAGTGCATGAAGTTTTGATCGCCTGTCAGAAGCTGATATTTTCCTGTTTTCTGGAACCAATACGTTAGCTGTATCATTTATCGACACCCGCCTGGTTAGAGGAAATTTGGTAAGTGTTCATCATTTGCCGAATATATCTTTTCCCAAATTTTTCATTCTCGCATAGACACAAGGTATTCGACAGAGTCAACCACGAAATATTATTCGACACTCTGAAGGAAATCGGGATAAGAGGAGCTTCGATCAATATTATCCAAGAGTATCTATCAGAACGTATACAAAAGTTAAAATCAATAATATTATAAGTGATCCAATACCAATTAAAATTGGTGTACCCCAGGAAATCGTCTCAGGATCTATATTGTTTCTAATATATATCAACAATATTGGATACCTGAATAACACATCAAGCTTTGTCATTTCATATGCTATAACACAGTAAAAAGACTGAGACAATTAATCTACAAATTTTACCAATTGAGAAACATTGTTGACACAAAAGTCATTCAAAATTATCTCTATTTTATAACACAGGCCTATCGGACCTAAGGAAACTGTATGTGTATCACTGCCTGATCTGGACACGGAACTCCCCAATAAGCTTTAACAATCATCAAATAAGTACTACATACTTGCAACTCGTCTATCACAATTCCTCTATATTCAAAAAGTCATACGCAACAATTTATTTCCCTACTATTGACCAAAATCAGTCAATAAACTACCGATTCATCTAAAAACCATAAAGCTTTCTATCTATTTAGATTATTAAAAACATGCTAAATTCTATCTTTTGGAATATATATATAAACATATTACACAGGGTGTCCAAACTTGATGGCCTATTAGACGTTTCTGGAGAAAGAGACACAGGATTATTGTCAAAATGCGGTTTCTTGTGTAATTAGTTTTGCTATATCGATCTAAAATACTTTCGGTGCTGCGGCGTTGCCGCTTATTTTGAAAAGTAGCAACAACTCTTATATTTTAAAGAATAAATATTGCATTTTTCGCTTTGCTAGTGCTTCACAATTATTTTTGTATACCTATCTCAAGGGGTTTTCGAGTAATTCATTGATTTCCTTACTTTTTATACAAAACGTAGCTTCAAATTGTTTATTACTGCGGTATTTGGACTCGTATAAAGCTAACATTTTGGGTGTACTTTACCAATGTTCTGTGCATTAGTTATGTCTAAGGGAATTCGTTCTCCATTATACAGGGTCGTTCAAAATTTGTGATCATTCCAATAGATACAAACATGGTTTAATTTTTTTTTTTCAAATATAACAACCTGTATATTATCGAATATCTGAAAGACAGTTGAAGGTCCTTCCAAATGATGTATCATTTTCCTATACCTAAATAATCTGGTTTCCGAAATAAAAGCAAGTTTCTATAAAAATCGTATTATTTTGCCATATTTTGTATTGAATGCCATGTTGACGTCATTATGAAAATTCGACAATTAGTGCATCAATTATAATACGTTTGCTTTGATGAAATTGTTTATCTTCATGGTCAATGTGATCAAATTATAGCGACAACATGCAGAAGGTTCTGTAGTGTATTGAAGTGTATGAATCATAAGATGACGAACTGATTATACAAAGAATGATTAATATACAGGGTATTCCAAACTCGATGGCCTTTTGGACGTTTCTGGACATCTGAGATATAAATACTCGAAGTTTTGAATCTCACGATAAGAGACTGCGATCTAGATCTTGAAAATATTTTCACGGTTGCAGTCTTGCCACATTTACTTTCAACTGATATCAACTTTCGAATTTCAAATGGAACACCCAGATTTCATTCTGTTTTTGGATTTTACTGACAAATACAAATAACTTTTACTGAACATGTCGTATACCTGTCTCTACCGTTTATAAAGTCCCAAAGTGCAGCAGAACCCGCAGTTTTCTTCATCAGAAAAAATCTTGAGACCTCAGTCATCTTTTGAAGATACAGCTGGAACTTCCTTGAATTTATCTGTAACTCCCAGATGCACTTCAGTTTTGGCATAGATTAATTAAAAAAATATCCCAGCAAAATTTGGATATATATATATATATATATATATAAATATATATATATATATATATAAATATATATATATATATATATATATATATATATATATATATATATATATATAGATATATATATATGTATGTGAGTCATACTCGAAAAAAAAAACAGATTGGGGAGAAGAATCTGATACTGAAATAATATAAATAGGATGATCTGAAAAATAATCAATAATGGACGTTTTTTGACCTATTTCAAATTTTCCTGAAATATTTTTCAATTAATGTTTGCTAGAACTGAATTGCATCATCTGAGAGTGATTTCTGCTGTATCTCCTAAAGAATGAATATTTTGAAGCGAATCATTCCAGATTGAATTGTTTTTTTAATCAGATCATTTCAATTGCGTAATATTACCTATTTCGATTTGTTATACTGGGAAATGAAAATGGTAGTAGTGTGCCGTGACCAGAAAAGGGCAAGACAATATTTCAGCTTGACAAGCAGTGATTTTCGTGGAGTTTCTGTCAAAATGCATAATAATACATATTCAAATGCAGATATTTACATTTTTTATAGAAACTTGCTTTTATTTAGGAAACCAGACTATTTAGATATAGGAACATGAAACATCATTTGGAAGCAACTTTATTGTCTTCCAGGATATTTGTTCCATTTAAAAAATGTACTTCTCACCATTTTTGTATCTATCGGAAAAATCACAAATTTTGAACAACCCTATATAATGGAGAACGAATTCCCTTAGACATAAGTAATGCACAGAACATTGGTGAACTACACCCAAAATTTCAGCTTTGTTCCTTCCAAATACCGCAGTAATAAACATTTAATTGTTCCACAATAAATAAGGAAATCAATGAATTTCTCGAAAACCACCTGAGATAGGTATAGAGAAGTATCAAACGAAAATGATCGTAAAGCAATAGCAAAGCAAAAAATGCAATAATATACAGGGTGACGCATTTGAAATGTGAAAGTTGGTACTACTTTTCAATATAAGCGGCAACGCCGCAGAACTAAAAATATTCCAGATCGATAGAGCAGAACTAATTACCCAAGAACCCAGATTTTCAAAATTATCCTGAAAATTATATATATATATATATATATATATATATATATATATATTATATATAACGTTGAAATATTATGTATTGTATTTATGAGGGCTAGATATTTCAGCAGATGTTTGCGGGTTTATATTTATATATATATATATATATATATATATATATATATATATATATACAGGGTGTCCGGTAAACCTTGTACAATATTAGCACTGGTGATAGATCAGGTCATGACTGTCATGAATATCAGAATTTCACCTCAGTAAAAATCTTACCGTTTTCGAGATAATGGGAATTTTATAAATTTCTAGAAAATCGCTACCTCACCTCGGATTTTTGAGTGCTATGTCTACAAATCAAGACTAATTCAAATATCTTTGCTGCTGAAGATTAATGATGAGTAATGCTTTCAGATGTACAAAACAGTTTTTTAGAAATCGATAAATTTTTTCAAGAAATAGAGGTAAAATGCCAGATTTGAATCCCACCAATTTTTATTAACAAAAGTTTAACATTATTGTCTGAAAAAAACATAACCACGTGAAGGTGGACATTCATTACAAAAGAATGCCCATTTTGTCCAGACTCTACCATGGTATAAAACGTACTAAAATTATTTTTCGAGGGAGTGATATTTCCATTGAATTAGAGTGTGGTTTTATTCTAGGCTTCCATCAACTTTTATACTTTCGCCCAAAAAGTGTTTTGTTTTGATTCTATCAAGATGAGAAGTGGAAATGATTATTAATAATAACGAATACATTGCTTGATAGTATTAAAGAGTATATTCACAAAATGAACTTTTTATGTAATCATCCTAATAAAATTAATATCGAAATTAAATTGTCGATTATTCGACTTGTCACCGAGTAATACACGAATTCTTGTGATAAATGTCGCAATTGTCACTTTTTTTCCATCCTTCCGAAATCTGCGACTCATTCCGTTATAAAACGTTACCGATATCATCCATACCATGTGCGGCGCTCCAAGCATTAGAGCGTTTTCACACACACCGGCAAAACCGGTGCCGGTGACGGTGCCGGCACCGAATGCAATGTAATCAAATCATAATTTTCACACATAGCCCGGTCCGACCTATTTGCCGGTACGGCCGCCGATTCTGATTTATGCAGCCGGCGGGGATCTCGACAATCGGAAGACGGATCGGTTTCTGACATAGACAAATTAAAAATAAAGAGACTGTTTGAAACATTGGCGATCTTGACCACCAAGTTTTTGGTACGGCCAGTCGCGCATGGAGGCGCTGCCCGCAATCAACAGACGAATGATGAAATGATAATTTTCCAATTTCGACGTTTGTCAGAAAATGACAAACCACGTAATAATTTCAGAATAATTCTACTGTTATTGTCATCGAAAAATTAATGATAGAAATTATACTATGGACTTGAATTCGGAATCCAACATCGAAAATAGAATGTTTTGTTATTAGAGTTGACGCTGAAATTCCTGGAAATAGACTTTTACAAGGTAAAATATAAGCTGCTTTTCACAAACTGATACTTATTTCCATCCATCAGTTACAGAATTTTTTTCACAAATTGGTACTTACTTATTTCCATCCAAAAGTTTCCATTTCCTATCACCATTTGAGGAAGTACGAAGTACATGGTCCACTTAATGATTATCATCAAACTGGAGTATTTGTTATACCTACTCGTTCTCCTTTGTGCTAATAAATTAACAAAATTATTGAAGGTATGTTGTAAATGTAATTTGTTTTCATTTTGGTTGATTTCATGATAAGACTAAAGAATATTTTTAATTTTGCTGTTTTTCAGAGTTTTATTATTGTTTTGTCTGTAGTTGTACCTTGTCCTAGATAAAATAAAATGTTTTTTCATGGTGTTAAACTTATTATTCTTATTTTATAAGAACTTTTATTTTGTTCTTGATATCATGAAACAAAGATTTATTTTGAAACTTTATTTCAACCTCGAACTAACAGTCTACGAATCGATTACTGTATATATTTTATTAGTGATCGATTTGCCATCCCTGTATTTCATATGATACAACCATTCATATGAAATACAGGAATGGCAAATCGATCACTTATGAAATATATACCATATCAACCATATAAAAGTAATACATTTAAAAAACCCGCCTGTACTAACTTAGTTCGGCCAGTTGCGAGTTATGTCGCCACTGTCTAAACGTGGTGCCAACTTTTTCTGCAGGTTTGACAACTCTCTTTATTTTTAGTTTCTCTATGGTCTCTGATTAGTCGGTTGCTGTGATTTCTTATGTACGTTTGTCTACACACACCTGTTCTGACATGTCGGTAACGGAGAGTATTTTGATGCGTATTTTGTTTATATCGCTTAGTATCGTTGTTGTCTCCATAGCGACAGAGTATTTTATATTTGATCGTACATTTGTAAACCAAAAATGAGTAAATTATTCAAATACGATGTTGTAACCCTCATTGAAGTTATCCTCCCTTAGTTTTTCATAGAGCGTGTAAAAGGAACCTTCTAAGTATCTCACAGTCAACGGGGATGTACCCCGTGTTGTCTTTTATATTTGCTTTTTCGGAATTTTCTCCTAAGATACAATAACCCTAGAAGATAACGTCTGTTGACAGCAGTAACAGCACACATCTTTATTCCTGCACTGTTCAACGTATACTAACACAGATAACGGCACCGATATGCCGGACTGTGTGAAATACGCTGTTGTACGGTCCGGAACCGGTACCAGCACCGGCACGGCACCGGCACCGGTTTTGCCGGTGTGTGTGAAAACGCTCTTATTACTTAGGAGGTACTACCCGGTAAGAGTACGACTCTGCCGTGAAATGTTACGAAGAAACCGTGAAAATACGAACTTTTTCAATAAAATTCCGTGGTCAGATGAATCTTCATGCTAACGAGATGGATATACGAATATGCATAGCTTACACAGCTATAGCCTAGAAAATCCAAATTTAATGAGAGAGGACAGATCACAACAACAGTTCAAGATAAACTTATAGATGGGAATTTTAAATGACGAAGTAATCGGCCCTTACGAGTCGCCACAAACATTGAATGGAAACATTTATCTGAATTTCTTGCAAAATGAAATGTCCCCTCTTTCAGAAAATGTACCTTTAGTACTGAGACAAACAATGTGGTTTCATGATGGCTGCCGGCGCATTATGACGTACGAGTTCGGCAATATTTGAATCAAATGTACCCACGACGATGGATAGGACGCCGTGGCCCAATCCTGTGGCTTCCAGGTCACCTGACTCAAATCCATTGGATTTTTTCTATAGGGGCAATTTGAAATAACTAGTTAACGCCACATCTATAACTGACGTGGAACAATTGAGACGGCGTATTCACACTGCCGCTCAGAGAATCGCTGATTCGGGGGCTATAACGCATTTGAAAAGGTCCTTCTTGAGAAGATGTCGTATCGGCATAAGATCGGATGGGAAACAATTCGAACATATATTGTAATATTATTCAGTGCAATGCCGAATAATCGATATTGTGGTTTACATTGTATGTTAATTAAAGAAAACGTTCAATTGTATTTACTTTTTTACATTTCATTGAATGCTTTTAGCAATTGATTCGTTATTACTCATAATTATTTCATCATTTCATCTTGATAAGATAAAAATAAAACACATTATCGACAAAGTCAGAATAACACCACACTCTAATATAATCGGAATACCACTCCTTCCAACAATAATTATAACAAGTTATATACCATTTTAGAGTCTGGATAAAATGCTCAATTTCTTGTGATACATTTCCACCTCCACATGGTTATAGTTTTTTCATACAATAATGTCAAAGTTGTTAAAAAAAAATTGGTGGGAATTAAATATGGCATTTTACCCCCATTTCTCGAAAAATGGTATCAATTTCTGAAAAACTGTTTTGTACGTCAGAAAGCATCACTCATCAGTAATCTTCAGCAGCAAAGATATTTGAATTAGTCTTCATTTGTAGACATGGCACTCAAGAATCCAAGGTGAGGTAGCGATTTTCCAGAAATTCAAAATATGCCCATTATCTCGAAAACGGTGAGATTTTTACTGAGGTGAAATTCTGATATTCTGAACAGCCATGACCTGGTCTATCACCAGTGCCAATATTGTACAAGGTTTACCGGACACCCTGTATATGAAAGAGAGTAATATCGAGGGGACTGTTAAAAACAAAATGGAAAGAATTTAGTGGACATAGCCCTCAGAGAAAAGAGTTAACCGTAGACACGTGTTTCGGGCTCTCGGCCCTCATCAGTACGGTGGAGAAGTGCGAGGATGAACAACACTTGGTAGAAAACGACAAATCAACGGAGTCAACAAACAGAAGCCAGCCGCTCATTTGTGGTTTCGGTCAGCAGACCCTGACTTCCAGGGCAACAACCAACGTCACCACGGAGGCAGCTATAGCTACCTGCGTGACATCCGAGTCCAGGAATATAAATATGAAAGAGAGTGATATCGAGGGACTGTTAAAG